>VZRN01005936.1:4846810-4936824 GCA_013397935.1 Dasyornis broadbenti | reverse complement strand
GGTTTTTTTTTTTTTTTTTGTTTTTTTTTTTTTTTTAAAGAACGTTTAGTTGACAGGAACTTGGGAGGCCTTGATTTGAGCGTTTGTGTGTATTTGTTAGAAAGGGGCTGGGGGGAACACCAGAACATGCAAGGTCTGCAAGTGCTCTGCTAAATTGTTACCATGACACTGAATAATAGTGAGATGATGAGCTGAATTTCTAATAGCAGTAATGGTGCCGAGCAATCATTGTCTCCTGACAGTGAAACATGCAGAACTATTCCCTGACTAAACCGTTGGGTTTTTTTTTTTGTTGTTGTTTTTGTGTTTTTTTTTTTTTTTTTTAATGGATCTTGGTTGTCCTGCAGCTGAATTAGGTACAGCTGAATTACGCTGAGAAGGAAACTGGGCAGGGCAATATATATTGGCTCTTTCAGTAACATGTACATGGTGAGCTTGCTTTAAGCTGAAAGGATATTCTGAAAAGCAACACTAGAATTCAGGCTGTAACCTGCCCCACATGTTGTCCTCAGCTTCTGCACTCCAGAATGCAGCAGACATTCACTCCTAAAATGAAGCACTCAGACTTGATTAAGCCTTTTTTCTTACTAGGAAAATCAGCTCATAAAGTCATTATGAGTTTTAAATTAAAATTCCATGTAGCATGTGGATAACCTGGTAAGATTTCCTGTTCAAATCACAACCTGCTGGTTTTTTTATCATCTCATTCTCTACCTCTGCCATGGCATTGGGCTGCTGGGTACCTTAAATTGCTTAGCTCTAGTGGTGAGTTACATGAGGTAAGGAAAACTTGATACAGAAGGCTGGGAAGATGAGATCTCTAGATAACAGCAGAGTGGATCTGTTACTCTTCCACTGACTCAGGTTTCACTTGAAGGGTGAAAAATGCCACCTTGTCATCCTTGTCTGATAAAACTTTGTAGTGGCAGCAAGTGAAAGAACACGTTCTTCCTTTTTGGCACATTTTCACTGCATGAGCCAGTGTCTGATTTCAATGATGAGTGAGATGATAGATTTCAGACTTTCTCTAAGCATGTACTTTTAAAATACAGAGTGTGGCACTAACAAATTAACTCACTGTTTACGTCTGTTACCTATCTGTGAGATTTTGGCTTTCAAGTTCTTACCATAGGTGAAAATGCAGCTTCATCAGTGACACGGTGTCCAGCCACCAACCAAACCAACTGAGAACTGTTGATGGCACAGCCTGTCCAGCAGAACAGGACAAACTCCTGCTTGGATGCTGGGATTGTGTAGCTGTATTAATCTCTGTAAATCAAAGCTTAATCAGCCTTTTCCACGAATGACTGATTTCTTATGACAGAATTGGTTTTTAAGACATAGAATTGAAAAGGGCTGCTGACCACACAACCTTATTTTCCCCAAGGTTCCATTTCCGTAGGAATGTATCAGAAGGGTTTGGGCTAGATGGGAAACATGCAAGGTCTTTGTCCTCAGAACTAGAAAGGTCTTTGTCTTCAGAACTAGAAGTAGTGACTTTGTGTGGCCTGTCACAATGACTTAGAATTGAAAGGCAGATTCATACTGCCTTTGACATTCCTACCAGGCAACAAAACCTCTGTTAATTTTGGATAGAAAGTTGCAGGTGCGGCTGAAATTTATGAACTATGTTTGGCCTAAAGCTGATTTCAAGAGTAACATACGTTCAAGTAAAGCACTTCATGAGACTCACGGAATGATGTGCTTACAACAGCTTTTTGCTTTTATCATTTGGTGGATGCCTTTCCTTGAGTAGATTCTCTGAGGTGAAATTAGCTCAGCCTAAGGCTGGACTTCTGTTGGTCTTTGTGGTGATCTCAGTTCAAGTCACACCTTCAGTTTTGTCCCTAGGAGAAAATAAAGTGAAATCTCATATCCGTTCTGAAAGAAGGAGGGAAGGATGGCTATTGGTGATGCCTAGTAATGATGAAGTATTTTTAAGATAAATATCCACTTACAAGAAGTCTAAAAGTTAAAGTTCACCACATTTTGTCTGATGTGATGTTTGGAATCAAAGCATGTCAGGGTTGCTTAAAACAAGACAATTACCTATGCCTCTGCCTTTCCTTAAGGAATATAATTCACTGAAATCCCTCAATGCTTTGGACATGTTGAAATGGTTGACCTTTTCAGGACATTTTCTCTCCAAGTCTCATTCCTTTCATTCTTTACAGAACTGGTAAGGTGGAGGGTGAGAAGGGGGTTGAGTATGTTTCATTTGCCTCAAATGAAAACTTCTTTCATGCCTATCACACAGGTGAAAGGAATAGTTTCAGTCCCAGAAAAATTAGGTTCTTGACTGCTGGAGAGAAAAATAGACAATTATTTTTTATTCAGGAAAAAATGAATTATTTGTTTATCTTTTTCACTAAGAAACAGAGCTTTGTTACACAATTTCTTATGAATAACTAGTATTTAGAGAGACATAAACTGCTACCCAGAATTATCTAACAGTGGTTGGAGGAAGCTTCTAATAAAAATGGCTGTAAGTCCCTCCCTTATAACCTTCTTCCACTAACTTGTGTTTTAGATATTTCCTTATGTTAGTCAACACAGTTAGAAACTTCACTAAGCTCTTTTTCATTAGCCTCCCCAACAGCAGTTCAATTTTCAGCTCAAGAGCTTCAGCTTGTGGCTGTAATTGAACAAGGAAGTGGATTTCCAGTGGTGAGAGGTGCTGAGGAGTTTGCAGGACCTGTGTAAGACTCCAGCACTCTGGATGCTGATGCAAAGGTCAAACACACATTGGCATCTTCTCTGGAAATGCACAGGAAGGCAGCCAACTAGTGTGAGCCGGAGAAATCCCCCCAGGCCCTTTCTGTTCTGCTCTTGGGGAGGATTTACCCCTGCATACAAATGAGGACAGCTAGTTCCTTTAGTTTCAACCTACTTACTGTCTTGAGGGATTGCACCTGGATAGGAAAGGCTTGCCAGGCAGGGAACACTATTGGTTATTAAATGTGCAGCACAGCACTAACTCCTTCTGGCTCCCACACATGAAGGGGTTCTGTGGTAAGTCGTTTCATAACATGAACTGGAGGATATTGCCTGCATGTAAAGAGGTACGCTGAGTTGCTACAGAGAGGATGAAGACACCCACTACAAGGAATTATTAAGGGAGAGGGAGAACTTTGGTGTGTACTAAAGCAGCAGGAGTGAAGCACTGTGGCACAAAAGGAATACAGGGAAGGTGCCAAGTACAGAAAATGCAAAGGATTCCAAGATGTAGTAATGAGAAGTACTGAGGAAGTGTAAAAAGGGGAGAAAGAGACTGCGGGAGAAGTGACAAATATGAAGAAAAACCTTTATGATATATACAGTATGTTATATAAGGGAAGAATTTGAACTAGATGAGATTATGTACAGTGAAAGATTTCAACAGCTGAATTTATTCATCTGCACTTAATCCCACTGCAGTATAAGAAAATCCAAAGAAAGTTCAGAGTGTTTTTATCAGACTTGCACAAGCAAAAAACCTCACAAACCAACCCACACTTTCTACTCCCTGTGATGGATGTCAGCTCCTTACACAATAAGGCGTGCACAGCACAATGCAAATACCTCTGGTCGGATATTTGGGCTGGTTGCTGGTAATGATGATTTCTTATAGGGCAGCAATTTAGATAAAGGGAAACCATCTGTACAGCGAAAAGGGCTGAACATAAAACAATACTGCACTCTAATAAGCAGCGTAAGGATTTTTACAGCCCCAATAATAGAGTTTGGACTTTTCTGCCCAACTATCAGCAGCTGCCTCCTGAGTACACTGAGAGAGCTGCACAGGGATTAATTATAAACATGCAGCTTGATCAGCAGGCATTGCAAAGCCTCTGCAAGGTACAGATTGCTGTTTGTACGTACAGTATTGTGCAGGAGCGTCCTGAACCTCAGGAAAATACACACTGGAGCCATGAATCAAACTCAGTCATGTGACGGAGGGGAGGTGCTGGGCTGGCTCCCAGCCAGTGGCAGGAGCTGATGGGTGGAACAAACGGGGCATAAAAAGACTAATATGACTAACGGATCCTGGATGCGTGGTACCTTTATTTGGATCTACAGGAATGTAGGCTCTAGCAGTTCTGCAGCTCTACCAGCCTTTTGCCTGACACTGGAACTGCTGCTCACAAAGTAGAATCCTGCTGCTCTTTGGTAGGAAGGATAGAGAAAGAACATGGCCTGCATTTTGAAGGTAAATCTCTATCTGTTGCTTGAATGCATTGTTAGAGAGCCCCTCGCTGCTCAGAGGCATGGATTTGGTATGGTCCTATTGCATCTTCGTTGTCTTTTTGAATGCTGCTTTGTTTGGCAAATGAATATGGAGAGATTCTGCAACGTACAGCAGTGCTCTGCTTCCCTCTGCCATTCTTTCTCTCTCTCCCTGCATTGTCAGAACTGTGAGCTAGCGGGAAGAGAAGTGTGTAGCGAATAATGGGAGGGGGGAGAGGGGCTCTGGTTTGTCTCAGCTGACTTTGTCTACGCTGAATTCCTTCAGGAGCAATAGCATTTGTATAACAGACTTCCAGTACAAAGGACAAAATGGGCAACTTATTTTCTTGTTCTAACCATGCAGCATTTACTGCTTTTAAAGCAACGGTTGCAGATGTCCACAGCTGTCCCAGGTGGTCCTTCAGCACACACCTCCCTGCTGAATCTGCTCCGGATCCACTTGCTACACACAATTATACTTAGTGTTTAACTGCATTTTCTAATTAAGCAACCTATTTGATAGCAGGTTTCCCCCCTTCATGCCAGCAAATGTAAGCAAAAACTTACCGTGTGATCGTATGCTTTCTCCAGCCTGCTTCCCTCCCTGAGATAAAAGTATTTGGAACCCGCATGCCATGTAGATGGAGGGAGCATCACTAGCAGTGGGATTGAATGGAAGGGGAGGAGGCGGAAGTGCGGTCAGTTGAGAACAAGCAGTGTTTGTTTCCTTGCGGCGCTCTCACTTGCCGGGAGTCACTCCTGTGCCTGGCTTCGGAGTGGTCTGTTTCAGATCCATTTGCTATCTGCCTTGCTGCTTTCTGTGCGTGTTTGCAGTATATTTGCACTTTGTTTCTTTTAGCAAATAAAATTGATCTGTGAATTCTTTGTTATTTGCAGTCTGATCTTGTAGCGTAGAGTTGATGATCCCAAACTTTGGGATGGCCTGTCACGGCAGGTGCTTTCAGCATATCAACAAAGTAGATAAATCGTAAAACTTTAAAACAGTTTCCAGATAATAAACATTTAGGTGTCCCTGTGAATCCAATCCAATCCTAGCATTACTTTTGGGTATTCGGCTTTGAAAAAAACCTTGTTATTTTGCTGCACTCTTTCCCTCATTCTTCATTCATTCATTCTCAACTTGTGGGTCTGTGGTACAAGGATGTTTTTTGAGTTTTCTGTCATGCAGGTTGTGGTAGCTTATATTAATAAATACAGCAAAGTCTGCTGCAAGTGCAGAAACTTCCCTGAACTATCAGGTTCTGCTTGCAGCTAGATAGTAACAAACTCCTTTAATCAGACAGCAGTAATGCAACTGAGAGTTGTGATTTGAGATGTAAACTCTGTGAATGGAGCCTGGTTTCACAAAGATAACCATGTGCATTCTTGTTTAAACACTCCCTAAATGACTTAGCTTGGACCTGCAAGTGATCCAGAAGACAGAATTTCTTACTTTTTAAAAAATTCCGTGGAGAGATCACATGCAAAATCTTCCCTTTGCCTGTAACGGTTAAGTAAGGATCCTCTTACAAGAAAACTCCAATCTCTCTTGCCCTCCTATTTGTTACCTCTGCAGTCTGGTGACACAGCCTGCCACAAGCATGACTTAGAGTTTGAATTACAATACAATAAACACCTTCTGTTTGCCTGGGCCTGGAACTCCATTTGGTTGTTATTCCGATGGTTAAATCAATAGATTAATTGGTATTCCTTGACAGACAGCGCTCTTCCAGCTTAATTCTTGATCTTGTTAATATAGGCAGGTGCAAGGATAAAAAGTGAAACAGATATGAGAAGATTAGCATTGCCATAAGGCAAGCTGGATTTTCTCAGACAAACATCCCACAGGAGTAATTTTAATATCTAGCTCAAGACACTTAATTGTATATAAGTTTTTAATATAATGTCTATAGCTACTCTTCAAGCTGTTTCCCTAACAAGGGCATTCAGAATAATACATGTATTTTGATGTGACACTAGGCTAATTCCTTCCTGAAAACATAAACCTGTTAGCTACACATTTTTCCTTTCCCTAGGGTTTGCCCTGACTCTGTTGTTTATTCAATCAGTAGCTTGTGTGGAAACAGAATGAAAAAATAGAAAGCTGTAGGTGTAGATTTGAAGTAGGTGGTGACACAGTGGATGGGAAGCCAGAACAGCTGTGTATCCTTTCCCCTTCAGCCCTGAGTGTCTCTGTGACTCTGCCTTGTGTCTTGCCCTCCTCTGTTCCTATATTTTTAACCCCTTGCCAAAGATATTGAAACTTATTGAACACTGGAGTTTCATATGACTGAGAGTTTAATGTAAATGAGATTGGATAGACATGTCTGTAAAGTGCGAAGAACAGAGGTGGCTGTTAATAATTACCTGGAGGTACTGAAAGTGGTTAAGAACATGTTAGAAGAGGTGTATCGCCTTTTGATGTGAAGATCTTTTACTGTGACTACTGCATGAAATAATCTCTGTGTGCAGCCCGTACAAAAATGCTTGGAAGGGGGATTCTTCCTAAGGGTGCCTGCTGTCTCTCTGGTGTTTGTTGTGCACTCTTCCTAGTAAGAGTGATGGGGCTGTTACTGATCGTGGCTCCAGAAACTTTGTCGCTTAATCAGTAGTGAGACATTCTCAGTAAAACCAGTGAAATTATTATTTTGAGGAATTCTCTCCTGTGTTGAAGAAAAGCAGGGAGAGAGGCAAGTTCTAAAGTGCCTGATGTGTTTTTATTTTCTCTGTCATGACTTTAAAAATCACGGCAAATAGCTGAGTGAGGTGTAGGCATTTCTTGGAAGCAAACAGTTGATCTTATTCCTGTTACTATGGTAGCTGCATGTCACCTTGCCAGTTACTAGATTAGCAGTGATTGCTAGTTATGTAGTCACTCTTATCCCTAATGATATTGAAGTCCCCAAGTTCCACTGTATCAGCCAGTGTCTCTTGAAAATGATGACAGATTTTACTCAATAAATTACTTCCAATTCCACTTCTTGCATAATTGAAAAATAATGCTTCAAAGTATGTGTCATCCTACGATAAACACAACATGAATGATAATGACACTCTGTAAAACCATGATGTCCCCCAGTGAGGACTAGCCCGTGATATTTTAAAGCAAATACAACAGGTAACTTAGTTTGCACATGCTGCACTTTGCAGGAGGTTGTGTCTTACCCTGTTTCCAAACTCTTCTTTTTGAATGGAGGTTTGGAAGAAGATGATGGAGATGGATTATGTTGACATCCCAGTACAATTTTAACTGTGTAGGCTTAATGTGGTAGAGCTTAATAAAAAAAAAAAAATCTGTGTGATGGGGCCTGCACAGTGAGGACTAAGCATGAAATCTAAAAAGACATTTCCTTCTGGTTTCTGTGCTGTATATTTACTGTGCAGTGAACAACAGAGATTTCATGCGCCTAGAGGCTGAATGTGACCTTCTACAACACATTACAAACCTTCAGTGAAACTCTGTGGTTGAAATAGTATTTGTATAATGTGAGGCAACGTTCTTATTACCTCAGCTGATTTAGGGTCCTCTCAAAGTAAGCAGGTGGTCGACTAAAACCCATAGCTTCTTTAGTATTTTTAAAATCTAATTTAAAGATTGAAAGAACTGTTTTGCAAAGTCTAACATACAGGTTTTGAGCAAACAAAACCCTTCAGCACAGGTTTGTAGCTGTCTTCTGCAGGGTGCCGTCAGAGTTGACCATACCTGTGTATTCATCTACAATTGTCTTACATGTTTCCACTCCATGGTTATCTCCATGGTTTAATTAAATTCACAGGTTGCATTTTTCCCTTAGTCCACATGGTTTTTGGCAGGAATTTTCTTTGAGAGTTTTTTGTGAGTGTTCAATGGCCTGTGTCTGATTGGGGTCTTCAAACACTGCAGTAATACAGATAACATTACTATCTACAGGCATATGCTCCATCTGCACTTTTGAGATTAAAATAGCAAAGCTGATCTCATTACATTACATTTTCCACCCTGGCAAATAGCTGTTCAGAGGGGAGAGGCAGAAGGTCTGAAAAGATCTGGTCCTAGTGTTTGGATGCTTGTAATCTTGGATATTTAATGTTAATTTGATTTTTTTTTTTTAACCTCTGTGTACATGACAAAGAGTGTAGATACTTCCTCCCAAGTTTCTATGTCATCAAAAGCACATTCTCTATTTCAATGTACTCCGTGGTGTGGGGTGGGCTATGAGTCTCACCATAATTCTGTTCTCTGCTAGCGATTTGCAGGATGCAAGCACTTCCATAGAGTTGACCTCTATATCCTGCTTGAATCAGGTCCAAGATAATTCACATTCTGTCTTGACTGTTAAATTGACTGCAGCAATGTTTATGCATAGTGTCCATCCGTTTTCCTGTGCTGAGAATTGTACTTGGATCCTGTTTGATTCTCATGCTGTGCTCTTTCTTCTGACCTGACAAGGGGTGGAGAGATCCTTTGAAAAGGAATAAGGGTGACCTCCCCTCCATATGGGAGGATACTGCACTGATGGGTCATTTCCCAGCACTGCCTGAATTTGCTGCAGGTTTACTGTAATGCGAGGTTTCTCCTCAGCCTGTCTTAACCTGATCAAGAGTTTTGTGGGCTGCAGCATTTGTCTTGTAACTGGAATAATTCCTAGGATTCTGTGGTTGTATCTCTAGTGAGGAAAGGTGTAAATATGCAGAGATGCCCCTTATGAGGTGTGCATAAATGAGCTGGAAAATAGCAGGTGGATGCAACAAGGAGTTAAAGAGAAGAATCAGGATTTCTGAGGTAGTAACCAGTTTTTGTGTGGATCAATCCATCCTTATTTGTTATGGGTTAATGTTCCCATCTTTTTTCCCCCACCCAACAAAACTGGCAAAACTCCATTTTTAATTCTTTCTAACACACCTTCTACATTGGATATTTCTATTTTAAATAATTTTCTTACAATTACTTTGTTTCTAAATGAAATACTTTTTTTTTTGGTTTTTTTTTTTTTTGGTGGTTCTACATTGTTTACCTCTAAATAGTTCCGAAGTAAATGAAGCTGCATTAATAAACCTGCCAATGTGCAGGACTAGGATTTGCTGTACCATGGTCCAGTGGTACTTAATTACCACGTTAGATTTTATGGAGTGCAGTTCATGGAATTTCATAATGTGTTTTTTATTATGTTCACTTTTTGAAAATTTAAGGAAAATTAAATTCTAAGAAGTATGAAACCACTTTTCACTCTTGATTGTGATGACCTTAAACTAATTGCACTTTAAAGATAATATGTTAGCCCCCTCCCAGAAAGAGGCAGCATTCTAGTCAGTCTAGTCCTACAAGAGGACTTGCTTTGGTTGAATGAATTTGATTTTGATGCCCATATAGCTAAACCAAGAAAACCTCCAGTGTAAGCCCATTTTGGTTAGTTTAAAACTAGAGCTTTGTGTGTGACTTGAAGGTGTGTAAACTAAACCCGCAAAACCAGCATGAAATGATGCAGTGTCCCATACATTTAAGTAGTTTTTCAGTAAAGCAGTAATGGGGCAAAGGTTTTTGTTTTGCAGTTCATCTTTACACAATGAAGCATGTGTCATCCAGATGTTTTAGGCTTCCCCCCTACCAGGGATACACTGTCTTTGTGTGCTGTTTGAGCAGCCTGGTCTAAGGAAAAGTGTCCCTGCCCCAACCCTATGGAAAGGTGTCCCTGCCCAAATTTGTTTAGCCAAATAGTCCAATCAGTTCTGTGATTCTATGATTATCATGGATATGTAATCACATATTAAATTGAATTGTCTCAAAATTGAGCATCTTTCTAGACTTCTGCACGAGCTTCAGTAGTTTATATGTTGTTCATTTTTTTCAATTTCCATTTTGAAGTCCTGAACGCCAGATAACTTGGCATGTCAGAGTATGACATAAACCATCATAGGAAGCAGCAAATTCCTATACTTTGACATAACACATCAAAATTCCTTGAGATACAGGACAGATGTGCTGTTACCTATTTCTAGTGACATGGCAGCCAAAGAAAAGCACACCTTGTTTTCTTGCCAAACATTCATGATTAATTTAAGGGAGTGTGAAATGCAGCCTAAAACCCCCCATATTTTAGGTTTTAATCACAACTATACCCAACATCTGTGTGGTTAATTTAAAAAGGCAAAGCTTTTAGTGTTTTGTCTGTTCCTTTGCCATGTTTCATTTGAGCAGTATCTATATGCCCTCCAGAAGTGTAATACTGGACATGGTGATCTTTCTAGGATTTGTGCTCTCATCTTTTCCCAGGAAAGCAGTATCTGTGCAGCCGATTGACTTTTTTTTTTTTAAGAGGATTTTTTTTCTGTGTCTGTGGCCTAAATAGGAAAAGAAGTTTTCTGTGTATTTTTTAGGAAAGGAAAGGTTAGATGCTTACACATGAAATGGAAAGTGAATTTCTTTATCTTCCTGGTGGCTAAAACCACCACATGGATAAATATAATTTTTGGACCAATCCCCTCCCCAGAGCAGCTTCTACCATAATATAAAGAGCTATTTTGTGCAAGAAAAATTATTGATTCTAAATTTGTTTTTATTGATTAAAATTATTGATTCTAAATGGGTTTTTAGTTTTACTTTCAGATATTAAATAGATAATTTATTTTGTGGTTGCTATCCATGACACTGTTCTAATCCTTTCTTCTGCATATCAGCTGCTCTCCATCCATATTCTGATTCATAGCACGAAGGGTTGGAAATGTTCACGTACTTAACGAAGAGGTGTGGAGGTATGTTTTATCTTCCTAGTGATTGAGACCTCTCTGAGATCTCTGTCCAGCAGCTAGGAGGAATTGATCTTTGTGGAGATCTGTAAACATGGTGGGCAAAGGCAGCTCCATTTATTGGATGTATTCCCAATAAATAAGGCAAAACTCCGCCTTGGGCCTGTCATCTCCTAAAGCTGAGGGAGCAGTTGCCTTGCTGTTGTCAGCATCGAATACCCAGGAATGAATTTGCCATTGCTTTGGAGGAAAAGCTGCATCTGCTGCATTTTATGTGGTGGTTCTTGTAAATAACCTGCAGACTGCTTAGATAAAGAAAGGTCACTGCTTTTCCAGTGGCTTCATTGGTTTCTGCAAATGGGAACTATAAAAGGATAATGTGTGAGTTTAAAGTGTGTTGTGTTCCTGAATCTGTGGGCAGAATAAATTACGTCTGGATGAGGTGAGAATTGCTGTGTGTCATCTCAGAAAATGTTAAATATTGAACTGACTGTTGTTTGTACTCCCCCCACCCCTTCAGGAACATCCTGTGTTTATGCAAATATTTCCTTTATGTGGTTACATACCCACTTTCGATAGCAGTGTCCCAAGTTATATTGAGTAAGATATCTTTACACAGGTGCATTCATGTGCTTTCTGGGAGCTGTACACGTATACTATATTTTAAGTCAGTCAACTAACTAAAATGATGAGTACAAAATTTATATAAATGGGATTTATACTTAAAATAATGACAGTTAGTTTGGTTCTGATTATTTTAGCAGAAGCACCTGAAAAACATGACAGTTTTTGGTTCACATATTTGAAAGTGGATAAATTACTGTGCTGGATATTCTTTTCATATTTACTATTGAGAAGAACAAAGGTGAGGCAGGAACTGAACTGGAAGGGTTTAGGAGATGGGATCTTGTTAGTGATGGTGTTCAGAAGCAATAGTTCATGTGATGTAAAAGCAGTCCTGTTAAGCAGTTCTTGTTTACCTGTATAGCATGTGTGGCATTTAAAATTAACATGGGAGCACTACACTTGCTAATAATTAAATGAAGCAATATCTTTTAATGAAAGATAGATAATTCGGCAATTTACATTAACAATAGGCAGAGGAATGCTGGCCTAGGCAGGTAGGACAGCAGGTGTGGAGTGGTTGGAAGTAATCAGGAAAAACATATTTATTTCATGGGAACAGCAATTTGTACAGAGATATGCGGAATGAATTATTTGTAGTTCCTGTCTCTTCTAATGATGTGTTCCTTGCAGTGTTGGTTTGGTGTAGGATAAGGTATCTTACATCTCTTCCTTATATTCTTTTCCTTAAAATTATATATAATCTCAATAATAGGAAAAGTTTAACAGAGCTTTGGCAAAGAGAATGTCCCCCCGAGCATGTAACAACATGAGACGTTGTTCCATGAGGTTTGGTGATATATTTCTAAATAGCAAAAGCCAGAAACCAAATACAAATTAATTTTTTTCTTCCAAGTTTCACAACCTTTTGTTAGCCATCAGCTTTTAGTTTTCTCCAAATCTATTGTTTAGCCAGACTTGAACATAATTATTTTCTTAGAATGATGGGCTGGCATTACATTTGAAAAATAAAAATATGTATCTATTAACTCTTTAATAGACACGGTGGTATTATTGCTAATCCATTGAGGCCAGTAGAGTGCTGCTTGGTTTACTTTCAATAATTATTATTACATTATTTTACATTAGACTATAAAATTATGTGGTTTATGTATGTACTCCTCAAATTTCCTATGATCCAGCCCTTCTCCACAAATGGAAATCACTTTATCTTTTAGATTAATTCAAAAAGACTAGAAGGCTTTTGTATTTTGATGTATTGTGTTCTGCTGTGGAATGCAGTTAAACCAGAATAAAGTTCCTATAAAGTTTTGTTTGGTTCTATTTGTCAGGGGACTAAATATTTTAATTCCAAGTTATTTGTGTCCACACTGGGGCTTATGTGATTATTAAAATTCCTTATAGTTTTACTAAACTTTTCTACCTCAGTCCTTTGAGCCATGTGGACAAGTTATTTACAAATTACTGCATGTCAGCTGATCTATTGTAGTTTTCCTGTGTTTGCATTCAACTCTGATGAGCTAGTCAGGTTAAAATCAGCTGTTAACAGAAGAGAGTTTTCTATTAGTGCTTCTTATTTGGAAACATAAAAAAACCAAATCATTTTTAAAAAATGGAATGGAGAATGAGACTGGCTTATTCTGTGGCATCCTTGGGAGCTGTGGAATGTGTGATGTGGGGAAAAAACTAGTGGAAGACACATCTTTAGTAACTGGGGAATGGAAGTTTTGCCAAAAGAAAAACTTTTGTAACTTTTTTCCATGAGATTATGGAGAGAATTTCAGACAGCTGTCTCTGTGTGTGTCTCTATTCCTTTTCTGTCTATTTTACATTTTCTTCCATGGGGTATAAAAATATTTTTGCAGAAAAATTAGTTTTACCTTACTAAATGTTTTTTCTTGAGAAGGGCAGTGGGAAGCAAAAAGAATACTCCAAATACTCCAGAGAGAAGAAATGACACCTTTTGGGGACACTTTTTCAACAGCATCCTTACTTTATTGTGGATGTTCTCTCAGCCAGTGCTCTCTGTGCCTGTTACAGGGCCCTGGAAGTCTGTCTCTTCAGTTCACATCTCTAATTAAGAAATGAAGTTTATAGTGTGGGTTTTTTTGTGTTTGCTGCCACTTGCCCATTCATATTTCCTTAAACTAATTAAGGTATCTTAGTGGTTTTACCAGGTCACTTTAGGTGAAAAGAACTGAGGACCTGGAAATGCCATTGAAGCTTTCCCCCATTCTAACCACACTTCCTCTTGGGAATCCCAAATATGGAGACTCAGTCACCTTGTCTGTAACTGCAACCTTAACCATGAGAACAGACTGGGATTGCAGAGCCAAGTACGTAATCCAAGAGTCAGACAGTCAATATGTGGGCTCTGCCCCTGGGAGCAGCACATGTCACCCTCAGCACAACTCTGGCTTCAGAGACTGGCACTTCTGCAAGCCACTACGGCTGCTCACCTTCCTCTCTGTGGTGCAGCACAGCTGTTACATAAACTGAAAATGCAGCTGTGTTACAAGACCTCTTCTTGCTTTCTTGAGTGTTATTTTAAAGATGAATTGGTTTCCTGAGTATTGCAGGATTGCATTTGGCCCAGCTGAGAAGGTGGTGCAAGTGTGAGAGAGTAGCCTAGCAGGGGTCAGGAAATATTTATGTGGTTCCTACTACCAAAATACTCCTGCAAGAGTAGAGCTTATATTAATCGAGATTGCTTGTCAATGTATAGGCAATAAGCCCACACTGGATCTAGCCACTGTTTAAATGGGAAGAGAAGCTAAATGGGAAGTTCTGTAGCAGAAATTCAGCTTTATTCTGTGTAGGCCCTGCTGCCCTGAGTTACACAGGAGGCAAGATCCTTTGTCCAGTCTGATAAATTGGTGCCTGCCGAGTGCTGGAATATGGTTTTAGTGTGCCTAGAATGGAAAAAAGGGAGTGTTCCCTACTTCATCTGATCCTGATGGAGATAACTGTTTGTCCTGGGCTTGTGGTACCTGCATACCTTTCCCAGCTGAGCTGGCTGCATGCTGTCCAGCTTTGCTACCTTTGGACAATGCCCCTGGGCCATCTCCCATGTCCCTATGAGCCACCACCTTCTCACCTGCAGCCCTGAACAAACTTCAGGTACCCCAAAACATTGACATTGCTAAACTTCCATGCTTGACTGAATGTAAGCCTAATTTATTTAGGAAACAGTGGTGTGTTGTAATAGCACTAGTGCTATAGTTTTGGATAGTAATTTTGCTCAAGCAGCCTAATAGACAGTTAGTGACTGTGTCTGTTGAATCTATGCTTTTAGGCCCTTTGTTTCTTCAGATATGGTCCCTTATTCAGCAAATGAGTGTATATATATCTATATCCTTAAAACGTTTGTGATTCTTTTATGCTTCCTATTTCTGCCGATCATAGATTTTATTTCTATCACTGTGTCCTCCAGGCAAATTTTTTCAATTAAGAGAATGATTACCCATTATTATGTCATTCAGAGGTCTTAGAGAAGCAATTCAAAGTCCGCTCTACTTCAGTATGTTGCATAATGTGGCCAAACAAGACTAGACAAAGTTTTTCCATGTTAGATCCTACGAGAGCAGAGACAACAGTGACTGCACTGTAGGTAGTCTTTATTGAAAGACTGATGCTTGTCTGACAAATAAAAAATATTAAAATTGCTTGTGATCTTGTATCTCACTGGATTCTAAAGACATTCTATTTCCCTTGTTGTTTTACTAAATACCATTGGTATTCCAGTCTAAAACACCATGTGTTAGTTCCTCTGCTGTCTCCTATGGGTGCTTGTGCTTTTGAGGTACATGAGATGAAGCTCAGCTGGCATTTTGTTAAAGCTCTACTTGCATTGTATTCTTTGCCTCTTGGTAAGGCTTGTAAAATGAGTGTTTCTGAAAATTCAGCTTTCACTATTTGCTAAAACTAATGTTACACTTGGTGGCACTTGCGAATTAACCAGAAGATTGACTGTGCTTTTTTCCCCACTGGAATCTTGCATGAGATCTTATTACCACTCCCCATTCATTGATTCCAGGGGGAGAAGCTGACTTTGGTGTATTTGTTCTGAATGCAAACTGCAAGAATTATTAGAACTCCTCCATTTTGCCTTTTACTTCAGATGCTCTGTTTCAAATCTGCCCGAGGCCATTGCAACGAGGAACAACTGTAAAGTGAAAAGCACATCCCCAAAAGGCAGATATCATGCAGGTCACAGATACTGTGGGAATGGATTATAACTCTTTTTTTACCTTCAAAATCTCTAGGAAAACATTATCAGTGACACTGAAAAGAAAATGGGATTTGACAGTGTTGCTCCTTTTTAGGTTTTTTTTTTTCTTTCTGCCACATCTTTCTCTCAAAGGGAAGTCCTAAGCCCCTCATGAATCAGGCCAGAGAGTTGAATTTCCCTCTGGGCCTCAAGGCAAGGTACCATGGCTTGTAAGGATTTTGCTAATGGCACCATTAAGCAACTGTTGTGTTTGTAAAGTGTCTTTTGAAGCAGTGTATGAAAGTACTCTAAAGCAATCTGTGGAAAAATGTAATCCATTTATGGAAATAAACATTCTTGAAAGAAGGAAAACAGAACACTCATCTGTAGGTTAGATAAAACTGTGGGAAATCTACTTGGGGGGTTTCTGTGTGGAACTAAAATAAAACAAAACATGCAGTTGATTAAGAAAATATTTACTGGGAGGAAACATATTTATTTTCTTGTGCCAGATGAAAATGAGTTTTGAAATTGTTGCTCAGTCTCCAAGGTCTATGTCTCTAGCAGCCTGAGATGTGTCATATATTTCTTCAATCAGTAAAATGTTCTATAAACAGCTGTACACTTTATTGTTAGTTTTATTTTTTATCAGTATTTTATTACTAAGAAAAAAAAAATTCTGTTTTCATAGGATCATAAAATGGTTTGGGTTGAAAGGGACCTTTAAAGCTTATCTCATGGCTTGGACCAGAAGTATTATGATGACATTGATCTAATGTTTCCCTTTAGTGGACATAAGATTGTTTTGGTTCAAAATAGTCATTAATTATTTTATATAAAGGAGTTACGCTTTGTTTTTCAAGTCGACACTTGTGACCTTTCATCCAAACAAAATGGGAAGAATTGCTTTACTTACATAGCACTACCATTGCTTTACTTCATCTTTCCTACCATCTATAGTTGGACAGAAAGCGAGATTATGGGATCTCTATTGAATCATGGGTATAGTATTCCAGGCAACTGGAACGACTAAAGGTATTTTGCATACTTCTGTAACTACTAGACAAGCAGAGTACAGAGGAATGTAATTGGTAACCAGCTCACTGTCTAGATGACGTTCTTTAATATGCCCTGGAGTAAAAAGTATAAATTATTTTTCTGCTTTAATAGGCTTGTTTCCTTTCAGGAATTTAAAAATACTTTTAAATTTGGTAAGAAAGGCATTAAAAACTTCAGAGAATGAATCAGGCTTTGCTGATCTTCTGTGAAAAGTTCCTTCCTAATATTCCATTTATATGATTTCAGACTATGATAATAACTTAATTAGTGTGATACATGTACAGTATTGTTATGTATATGTAATATACTTGCTTAATAATTTTGTTGGCTTTGTACTTTTATTAGGCATCTATTTTCCATGCAGTCCATGAGGAAAGGTAATGGAATATAATAAGGGCTGTATCCAAAGCTGTGGAAGGAAGTAATTAAACTTAATTGAAGTAATTTCTTTGAACTATAATAGCAGATGCAAAGGATTAATTCAAAGCAGATTAAGGCCAATGCATGCTTTGAATTGCCAGCCTGCAAATAGATAAGTCTTACTGTCATTTAAATTAAATTATATGAAAGTATCTTCTGAAACCTGAGTCTGGCAATCAGGTCTAAAAATAAACTGTTGGGTTAAGCTTTGATAAGGGATGTCGCTTCTGTTTCCTAATTTATTACACTCTGACAGTCAGAAATGAAATCTTAGAAATGCTGTGTGCATCTTATCAAACAACTGCAATAGGAGTGGAAATTAGCTTGGGCTATCCCTGAAGGTATTCTCTGAATGGCAACTTAATCATCAGCTGTGACAAGCCCTCGGTTGGAAACGACAGGAAAAACTACTTTTATGATTCGGAAATGAAATTATATTGTATTTAGAAATGTTACCTGAGAAGTTATAAATTTTCTTCTATCTTTGTATTGTAATATTCTAATGGATTTCACAGTTGGTTTTACATTAGAAGCTTAAACCAGGCTTATTAATGCAATAAACAGGAAAATGTATGGGTTACTATTGCATAGGGGACTGAATATGAAAGTTTCGTTAAAAAAGCAGGTAAGATCAAGTTAGTTTTTTTACAGCATATTTTATTTCTTTGCAAAACTGATGCAAACAAGAGAACCTTAAACATAAATCTGAGGTTTTGGTTTCTTACTCTTTAGAGCTTTAGAATTGATAATTTCTTTCCACCTGCACAATGATTCTAAATGCAAGATGTCAGATATCTCAACTGACTTAGTGATCTCTGAAGTAGCTAGGCGTGAGTACATCCTTTTCTCCCCAGACCCACAATGCAGGAAAAATAGAGGAGTGAGAGCTGTAAAAGGTAACTGTCCATCTCTGAATTTAGCTGATGGGCTGAGTGTGGTGGTAGAACTGAGGCAAAATCAGGGGCATATGGATGGGGAGATAGATTTTTCCAGCACTGAAGTGGGTAAATAAGTTTAGCCATACGCAGACTGGAAGATGTCAACCATTAGGAAGAGATGACAGAATTGTAGTCTGGGGTGGTTTTTTTTTTTTGTTTTTGGGTAGTTTTTTTTGTTTGTTTGTTTGGGTTTTTTGGGGGTTTTTTTTTGGTTTTTTTGTTTGTTTGGGGTTTTTTTGGTTGTTTGTTTTTGTTTTTGTTTTTTTCTTTTCCTGTTTTAATTGTATTGTTATTGAAGGGCTAAACTAGTGTGGGCAACTACAGTAAGATAGATACAGCAGAACTGAGAGGGAGTGCACTTTGAATGTTTACTTGGTGTTAATTTGTAGCTTAGACTGTTGGTAATTCATGGCACTGGTGGGATAATATATGACTATGTATGCATAATGTAATAGACAGCATCACCAGGGGTTCCAGAACTCTTTTCGTTGAGAGAGGAAAGAAAAGTTGGCTTCTCCTTTCTGTGTTACAACAGTGTTTGTTTTACGTGTGTTGGTTGACAAAATGCAGATCCAACTGTTTTGTTTTGCCTCTTTTTCTGGAGAGACAAGCCTCGTTCCATGAACTGCAGCCACGTGGTGAGCTGTGAGTGTCCCGCAGGCTGTGCCTGTGCCTGCCAGAGCACTCTGTGCCAGGGCAGTGGGGCCATGCTGTGGTTGCTGCCTCTGAAAGCCAACTGTGGATGGCACCTGGGAAGGCTCAATAAGCGAGGTGCCTGGAGGCATTTCTTGTAATGACAGCCTGTCATCTGGGTTATTAAGGCCTTTCTTCAAGAGAGAGGCCTTTAACTATGGATTTTTAGAGCTTATCTCTTCCCTGGTAAATGTAGGCAGCCAGTGGAGATCAGGGCTTGACCCTGTTGTTTTCCTGCCACAGGCCAGGAGTATTTCTGGTGTGGCAAAGCAAATGGAACAGACTTGTTGGATCAGCTAGTAGGGAACTCTGTCCACTGCCCCCATTCCCTAGAACAAATAGCAGGTGTGTCTGTGTGTATGGGAAGTTGGGGTGTGTGTGCCATCTTTTAATAGGAACTAAAAAGTGAAAAATCCCCGAAGTCTGAGGTTTATCTTTGCAAAGGATAGTGGGAGGCAGATAATCACCCACTGATGTCCTAGCTGTTAGAAAAGAAAAATCTTGTGAATCTGAGGCAACTGGGTTTGCCTAGCCTGGAAAAGCAAAGATCTGGGGAGTAGCTTTTGACAGAGTACTAAGTCTGGAAGGATTAGAGGAGATGGAAGTTTTTTTCTCACAGGAGCATAGTGGGAAGAGTCACAAGCTGCAACAAGGAAAATTCCAAGTGAATATAAGGAGAAAAAATACACAGCAAGACTGGAATGTTACTGGCACAAGGGCCTGGCAAAAATAGCCTTGGAAGTACTTAAAACTCAACATGACAAAGCCCTGAGCAATCTGATGTGACTTTGAAATTAGGCCTTCTTTAGGCAGGAGGTTTGGCAAGGTGATCTCCAGAGGTCTCCCAGTCTTCATTATTCCACAATTTTATGATTTCTTCAATGCTGCTGCTACCATTCATAATGTTAATTGTAGTGTACCATATGCAGTGGGTTTATTGAAGCATGTCTAATAGCTGTGTTAACAGAATCATCCTCACCTGTGGGCAGGCAAAGAATTTTTGGTTCTTTTATTAATCTTGTTGAGGTGGTATAGTGTTACCTCCAGAAGGTAAGAAACACTGGAAGTTTAATTTACATGTAGAGGGGTAGATTGAAGAGTTGGAAACAGTGGCTCTTCAGTCTTGAGCAGAGAAACCATTTATCAATTGGCTTAGGACATGAAAAAATTACAGAGTGGCTATTGTGTGTGGCATCCTTGATCCTTTGTTAAGGTCTCTACAATTAAGTGCAAGCTTCTCCTGAAAGGAA
Organism: Dasyornis broadbenti; assembly: GCA_013397935.1. Classification (NCBI taxonomy): domain Eukaryota; kingdom Metazoa; phylum Chordata; class Aves; order Passeriformes; family Dasyornithidae; genus Dasyornis; species Dasyornis broadbenti. The sequence continues at coordinate 4,916,740 of VZRN01005936.1, read as the reverse complement.
TTACAAATTGCAGTACTCTTGAAGGGTTGTATTTGGCAGAAAATTCTAATGTGACAGCGTTTTTTGTCCTAGAGCCTAAATTTAATTTGTTCATGCATAATGCACTTAGTTGAGAGTTTTCTGAAGTGGTGGATTGTAACTCTTTCTCCCTGTGTTCAACGAGACAGGAAAATCTCACTAAACTGATAAGCCTCTGGTAATTTGATGGTTTGTGAAAGAGTGAGTGCAAACTCAGTCCGTCTCTTTTCAGCTTTTCTTTCTTCCCTTCACTGTTGCATCCTGCCCTGTTTTTCCCAAAGGAACCTATTTAAAACCTATATTCAGGGTTATTAAGTTTTTCACCAGGAAAGTTAAGTTTTATGTGATTATACAAGAGAGGCTACCTGCAATGAGGTTCATAGCTTATTACTGGTGTGAAAATTATGTAGAGGTTTTTTTGGTATTAAGGATGAGGGAATGCTTGATGCATATACCTTTTATAGATCTGAGTATAATAAACAGGAGTGATTTATTTCACCTGTTTCAACAGAAATCCACACTTTTCCTTGTTTCTCAAGGGTTGTAGTGCAGGCACAGGAAACTTTGAGTTCTGGTTAAGCCAAGCTGTGCTTGACAAGACTGTGTTATTTGAATTTCAAAACATTATTTTTACGGGAATGGTAGAATGTACAATGTTGTTCATGGACAATGACTGCTAGATGTTCCCAAACAAAGTCTTACGGGTTTCAGATGAGCTAGAGAAATGCTTTGCTGTCTTCTCATCTTACATTTTGAGGATTATGATGCAAATATATTGTCAATTTATTTTTTTTTTTTAATTATTCCTATTCACCATTAGTTCACCATAGCTTAAAATCAACTGTCTGCTAAAGTACTTACTGGTAAAGTTGTAGAATGTTCGTTGGAATCAAAGGTCAATCCACTGGTGTCTGAAAAGCGAATTCATTCTAACATGATAGTCAGAATTCTGCTTCGGTGTGGTTTTGGCTCTCCTGCAAGCAGCTCTCATTTGTCATCTGGAAAGGTTCAAATGACCGTCCTCTGGCTCATATGCTGCTTTGTTTTGTCTTTTTGGATTGAAGGCTAGACTTAGTCTGGGTTCTCAGTCAAACTGGGTAAATAGTGGGAGTGGTATGCTTTTTGCATCCTCTGATTCTGGAAGTAAATGACTTATTTTTGCTTTGGCACAAAGACAGAAAACAAACACATAAGTTCCAGAATTTCTTACAAGCATCCCACAAACATCCTTACAATATTTTTGTAGACCCACTATCAGTGGCAAATATGCAGAATTTTAAGTAGATTTCTGTTTGTAAGACTGGCCTATAATGTGTGTTTGCACATTCTAGTGGACAGATATGTAAGGGCAAATGTCACTACAAACCTTGTCTCTCATATGCCCTGTCTTTCTAGATGTAGTTTATGGCTTCTCAATGCTTTTTTCTGTTCCTAAATTTTCTTTCTTAGAGATTGTCTGATGCAGATATAATATTTTTAATAATTTCTCAGTTAGACTGGAGACCATAAATGGATTACTACACTTGACTAGAATAAAGCTTCATTTTTAGCAGTTCAGGCCTTCATATTCAAGAGCAACAAAATATTCCACATTTTTCAACTGAAAGATCGGTGTTCCATATTAGAGAAGCTGTAAATAAACACTACTTTCTGTCAGTTTGTTGGTTTAGTTGCTGTGCTGTGCTTAATGGATCAGAATTTTTTCTTCTCTGCCTTAAGGCAAAATTCCTTGTTAGGTTTGGTCCTCTGGTGCAATTTTTCTACTCTTTTTCTCTACAGAGATTTTTCTACTCTTTTTCCTCACTTCAAAACCTTTCAAAATCTTCTTTTAGTAAAAGATATAAGCTAAAGGACAAGTGAAACTGTTGCCTTTACTGACACGTAGATTGAATAATACTGTTGTCTACTGTAGCACTTTCCGGTATTTTAAAGAATAATTACTAAAAAAAATCTGACAAAATAATAAGCAGGGACTGGACATAAGTCAGAATAATGTTCTGTCTTAAATCTAGCTTATTGTCTCTTTTTTGGTTTTCATCTAAGCAAAACAACAATTTGATTCAATTTGCCAGGTGGTTGTATTATGTGCAAGTCTTACTTGGCTGTCAAGGACAGTATCTCAAATGGGTCTTTTTGAATAATCAGCTCCTTTCTAAGCCATCTACTTAAATTTAGAATCTAGGAAAATAGGAGACTGCAGATAATTTATTTCTATTTTTATTTTCTAATGGAACAAGGTATCTTTTCACTGCAAATGGTTTAACAACAACAGAAATTTCTGATCAGCTACAAGAATTTGAAGTTTTAGTCTCTTAGTTTGAATTCTTCTTGTCTAGGCTTTTATATATTTCTAGGAAACTTATGCAAGGTCAGCTCTGACTGTACTCAAATGGGATTAATTAGCCTGCTTTCTGTGAAGCTTGACCTATACTAGCCAGAAGAAAGGATCTCACTTCTTTCTTAAGCTCTGCTTTGTAAAGGAGTATTATAACAGAGCAGTGTAATAAGTTAAAAAAAGATTAAAAATTTGTGCTCTGATGATTTATTCACAATTCTTGCTTCATCAGGATTGTCCTACTATAGCAATGACTTTCCGGGGCAGATACATGAAGGATTCTTCAGTTTCAGTAATGAGACTCCTGGTTGTCCTGGTAAAGGGAATTGGGTTTGCGTTAAGCGTTTTAAGCAATTTTTTAGCCATTCAGGAATTTGAAGCCATTTTATGTTATTTTGTTGCTTTTGAAGCAAACTGTGTCCTCCAGAGGACTGGGAGGAAAAGAAAAGAGAGAGAATAGTGCTGGGACAAAGAAATAAATAAAGCAAGTATTTTGAGCAGTACTGAGTCACCCTACAGAGGTGTTGACAACAGGCTTGCATGCTGCTGTAAGTTAGAACACATTTCCATGGCATAGAAGATGCAACACTGAGCTTCTTAAAAATGAATATTATTGCTTTACATATTTTATTTGCTACCAATAACCAGATTTCTGGGTAAAGTGTCACAACCTCATTAACATCAGCAAGGGTTCATTGGAGTAAGAATGAACAGAATTGAATTTCGCAGAGCTTCTGTTCTTACTGAAGCTGCAAGGTAACAGCTCATGCTCTGTACAGCATTTCCAAGAAAAAAATGCATAACTTAATTAAAATCAGGTAGAGTGACAAAGCTGTATCCCAAGGTCAAGGTGGGTGGTGGTCATTTGCCAGGAAATGTAGCAGTGGTTGCACCCGTGTCTTTTATCTGGGGACATGACTGATGTTTGAATAATGAAGAATCAAATTATTACATGAAAATCATAATTTAACAAAACAAAAGGTATTTAATACTGCCTTACTTGATGGAGAATTTTTTTTTTTGTTAACTTTTTAAGCTGCTTGAAAGTGCTGGGATCTTGACCCTTTAACTGTGTCGTATTGAAATTACTGCACCAACTTGCTTTCTCACACTTGAGTCCAAAGCACTGCTCACTTCTAAGGCATAAATACACTGTAGAAACAGAAGGTAAGCTTTGAAAATCTGCAAGTGAAACTAGCAAGCCTTAAGGTAGTCGCAAAAGTTCAAAGACATGTAAGAACCAGCCTCCTGTTTTAGAGGACCCTTCCAGGAACAGAGAAAACAGAGATTTTGCTCTGGAAGTCCCCCAGGGCATGGTGCTCATGTGTTGTTTCTCTGCCCCTGCTGTTCAGTTCTGTACTCCCTCCTCATCCAAAATAATGTCTTCTCTGCTGTGTTCTGTCTGAAGGCAAGATAGTCTATAAATTGTTAATACATTCATCGTAAGCTGTGAAGTAGTTACTGCAGAGAAGACTGGTGCTATTTCAACTGCTGTGAAAATGTGTTTGTTTTGAGGGCTGCATAACTTGGAATAAATGTTTCATAAAATGTGTTATGAATGATGTATTTAACAACTAGAGCAGGTCAATAATCTTCAGAATTAAATTTAGTGAGTTTTTATTAAAGGTTGCCTGTTTCAGTGGTGAATGGTTTAGTAAGCATGTGGTGCTATAAACAAGTGCTTCATATGGTCTGTTATGAGTGCTTTATTAAACAGTTACTCAATAGCTGCATTTACCAAATGAACTTAATTTATTGTATTTATTTTTTCCTAAGGGTTTCACAGTTCATTATAAATGATTTATTGAACATATGTAAACCCGTTTAGTAAGCTACGTTCTGCCTCTTAAAATAAGTGCATTGCTAGTAGGGCTTGGTATTGCTAACACTTTGTAATTGTTTGAACAGTGTTTATAAATTACTAAAACATCATCAGAAGACACACAGGTAGGTTTTTTTATTTGTTTAGGTGTGTTTGGTTTTTTGTTTTGTTTTTGCTGTTCCTTAGAAGTCATTGTAGATGACATCTAAAACATTTACAGTCAGTCTGTAGTGTGGTGCTTTCTGTAGTTCACACTTACTGCTAAAAGCAGTTGATGTATCCCATATACTTTAGTACTGTTTTCTTAGGCAGCAACAATGAATTCAACATTGCATGTGGAAAAGATGATAGTAAAACCTTTTTCATAGGAACCATCGTCTAGGAAAACAATGCATGTGGCACTCTGACATTTTTAAAGTTATCCTGCCTTATATTCCAGCCAAAGATGGGTGCTTGATGTATTGTATGACTGATATTTTCAGATGGATTGTTACCTTTCTCTGAGAATCATTTCCTTTCCTTTTTCTGTATAGCATACCTGCCAGCAAAGAATACGTTTTCTCTGGTTTAGAGGCCAGAGCAGTCTTCACTTAGAGAAAGAATAAATAGTGCATATTCTCATATTCAAGCTGATCTTCATGGTTGTGGCTAATATTACTGCTAGCTGGGCTGTGAATATCCAAAAGAGCTAGTTTGTCTGGCGAAGTAACATTGGTGAAGGAAACAAGAACCTGGTGCAGAAACACAGTCAGATACCCAAGAAGAAAATGGGACTGGCAGCTGCATGGTCTCTGCTTTGGGGCAAGGTCCTTATCGCGTTCTAGCTGTTGTGTCTTTTTGTTTCCTTTTCCAGCAGTGTCATGAATTAACAGGTTTAAGTATTACATGTCTTGGCTGATCCTCAAACTATTTTGAGTCTCAGACAGTTGGTCTCATCACCCTGCCTGTGGAGTCTAAAGGAGTCTGATTAGAGCTCAGTGAATGGGATTTTGTATGTGGGGGTGGCATCTGAAACAGAGCTCTTAAGCATAATTTGGATGCAAAAAGTATTTTTGTTGACATCATAAAACCCACTAAAGGCCTTGTCTAAGGCAAGGATATGGAACTACAGAGCCAAGTATGGATATTTATAAGCAGCCTCCAAAATGGAAGAAAACCCACACTCTATTTTGATTGCTGTTCTGCAAAATGGTGTATATCACACATGAATAATTTATCATTTAAAAGCTTAGCTGAAAGTACCTTCAGAATGTGCAGCCGCATGTGATTTGCGCTCTTGGTTGTTTAGTTGTTGGGTTTTTTTCCTTTTTTTCTTTTTTTTTAAAAACAATATATGATGAAAATTAATTTGGAGTTGTAGTATGGAAGCAGAAACAAATGTCAAAATATTTTTTCAAGGACTGTATCTGGAGAGAGAATACAAAATTGTAAGTGTAAGATGCTCTACTGCATGTGTGACAGAAGAAATAAGAGTAAACATGAAAAATGGTTTCTCTGTAACTATGCCCTGGAAGCAGAGGCAGCAGATAGTGATAGTATTGGAAGCATCATGTATTGCACTGTTATCATTACTGAGAAAGAGCACGGAAGTGCAGGAGGTTGTTCACTCCTTCAGATACAAGTGAAGATGCTTCTTTTGGCAGGATATGTTTGAATGCAAAGCATTGGTGGGCAGAATTTATCCATTTCTGCACACCATTCCATGCTCAAAAAGTGGTCTACAGCCCATAAATTTAAGCTGCATGATGGTGATTCCTTAAAAAGCTCCAAAACCAAACACCCTCATAATTGCATCAACTATTCACTGTGTGTTTGTAGGACCTTTTTCTATAACTTTTGCTCTCCTTTCAATTTTCCTTTTTTGCATTTCCCACAGTAGTTGCTGTGCAGTGTTGCCAGTACAAATTTTCTGTACCCTTTGTTAAACTAATGACTAGAGTGTGCTGTCCTGAAATGTACATGCAGAAAAGTGTTTTAAGTAATGTTGTAAAAGACTGGATTCCTCTACTAAATTAACAAATTCACAGAATCACGGAATAAACTGAGTTGAAAGGGACCCACAAGGACCATCAGTTCTACCTCCTGGCCCGGCACAGGACCATCCCCAAATTTCACACCCTATGCCTGAGAGCATTGTTTGAAATAGTCAGGTTGGTGCTGTGACCACTGCCCTGGGGAGCCTGTTCCAGGGTCCAACCACCCTTTGGGTGAAGAACCTTTTTCTTATGTCCAACCTAAACCTCCCCTGACACAACTTCAGGTCCTTTCACCAATCACCATGGAGAAAAGATCAGGTAGCTCAAGCATGGAGGGGAAATACTCTCTCCTGTTCAGACCTTTGAATTCTAGTTTAACTGTGCTGTGATGTTATCTTATGGGCATTGTGAGCACACAGGAAATCATTAGACCTGTTGTTGTTTGTGTTAGTCATAATTTTAATTGATCAGTGACATCCTGTTCAATTCTTTGTACGCTAAAACAAAATGTCCAGCATTACAGACAGTTTGATACTGGGTCTGGTTGTACATGTGCAAGTCTGGCTTATTCTGTCCTGACTCCCTTCCCCTCCTGTTGGAATGTAAAGGCTGTTTAGGTGATTTCAGCGAATTCAGTCTTTAGGACTCATTATATTTTAGCGTGTCAGTTGCTGACTGGATAGCTCAGTAATTTGGCTTTTTAAGGTCCGGAATTAATTTTATCTCTTCTCCTCCCAGCTTTTTTCTACTACTGTTAGCAAAATCTGCATTCTTTCTGATTCAGCAAATGGATATGCAAAACACTGAAATAATTTTCCCTTTGGACAGTGACAACACAAATACTGCACAACATGTGTTGGCCCTGACAAGCAAGGGCTTGAGCCCTGAGCTCACAAAAGTCAATGGGAAGAAGCTCGTTGTCTGGACTTGATCTGAACTCAATCCTCGTGCTAGGAGAAAAGGAAGCTCAATAGGATAAGTCATGCCTGTCTGATATTGCATGAAAAAATATTTGCGCTTGATACATTAGGAGATCTGTCAGCTTTTCAGCAGTGTCAGCACAACTGTGTGTGTACTGTTCTCAAGGCATTGACATTTTTTGGGTTAGATTTCATCTTGTGCCTTTTATTCATTTCTTCTGTGAATATTCTGTTAACCCATTTCAGAAGCCTCTGATTCTTGTTTTATGCTCCTGCCTTGCTTTCTCCCCTTTTTAAGACGGTGTGGTATTGACAGATGTTACTATGAGACTCCTATTTGCTACAGACTTATCCGTCTTGCAGCTGTTCTTGCTCTCCATTTGACTTTTCAGCCACCCTGCTCTTTTCCTTGGATCTGGTTTGTCTATTGTTCTCCCTGTTTCTACTGCAAACAGAATCCTGCTTTTTTAGTGTGGGAATTAACAATGTTGGTGATGAACCAGAGAAAAGGCTTTTTTGATTCCTCATGGCAGAGACCACACAGAAGCATGGTGATATGTGTGAAAGGTGCACACAGTACAGTGGTAAAATGTACATTGTCCCAGTCTCTCCAGTCTCTGGCAGGTGTGTGTCTGTGCCACAGGAGCTTTCTGTCTGCTATGGAATGGCCCTGAAGATGGCCGGGAGTGGTGTCAATCTTTTTGGATTATGTAGGACACATTTCATAGCAACTGCAATCTCTGGGTTTCATTGTTTGGCTCTTTTTCTCCAGTAATCCGTCAGGCATTTTTGCCAGACAGTCTTGATACCAGAGCATGGATGAAAGGAGGTGGGGAGAGCAGGGGGAACAGGTTTGGTATTTTTCTTTCGTTGTGAACCTGCTTTTGCCAGTCACACATTTGTTGCTGTTAGAAGAACTGGAATCCAGGCCCTGAATCTCAGAAATTAAGAATATTGACTGAAAATACGAATCAGTTCCAGAGACTGCTCTGTGAATTTGAGGGGCTTTTTTGTGATTTGTTACTGTCCTTCCCCAGGGAGCCCGGTGAGAGACATAAGGAGGTGTCTGAGATAGTGGGTATCCAAGCCCAGCGTGTGCCATTAATCAGGCAGCTGAAGAGGAGCCACATTCAGATTGCTGCCAGATGTTTTTCTGAGCACAGATTTTCAAGCTGTGAAGCCAGGGCCCTGCCAGGACTGATAAGGCTAGGCATAAAATATTGGAGATGGCATCATGTTGGCCCAAAGGGTAACAATACAAAAACCTGTCACGCTTGGGATTTAAAAAAATTTTGCAGGATTGCTCAGTCTCATTTTTGAAAAGCAATTTAAGCATTTGGGCACACAATAAGAAATATCCTTGGTGCCTGATTTCTGTTTCTTTGATATTAGTGAGAATTTAGGTCATAGGAACCTGTGTGTTATTTATAAGGCTCCCAAGGCCTCTGAGTTACTTTTCAAGTATCTTATCTGAAGTGGTGTTTATTTTTGAAGGAGCTGGTTTAAAAAGGTACTTGTAGATATGACTGAGCATTTTAGAGCTGCTGTGTGGGGTGCTCTGAGCAGTGAGATGTGGAGATTGAGCCCTCCCGTTTCCATTTCTGTGCAGGTGCTTTAGGGCTACCAGCAAGGTGTTGATGCCATTCATGTCATAAGCAACTCTAGCCCTGTGCTCATCCAGTTTGACACTCCAATCCTCATGAGGACTTTACAATATCGTTGTAAAATAAGGATGGAAATTACACTAATGCACATAAAATCCTGGCTGTGAAAGGTGAGACCAAAGGCCTGCTTGGCAGAAATAAAGGACCAAAGCAAGCACCAGATATCTCTTTCCCTGCTCTCTTCCAGCTCTTAACAATTTGGTAGGGCAGACTTTCTGAGTGAGCAGGGTTTTCTGTTTATTCCATAACCCTTAATGAACTTACTTCATGAACTTGTGCAGTTTACTCATGAGCCCACCAAGTTTTATTGAGCCCACCAAGCTGTGGCAAGGACTGCCACAGCTTAAATAAGCCACATGCACAGGAAACACCTCTAAATTCACTTGGTGCACCCTATTTCTGTTCTTGAAATGGACACTGAAAAACTATCCCTCCTTAGCCTCTCCATGCCACCTCAAATGCTGTTTCCCCAGCTATTGGGGAAGGGAGATATTCAACATAATTTCTCCATGTCGTCTAAAGAAGCCTACCATTACCTGAAGAGAAGCTTCTCTTTTGGTAAAAGACAGTTTTTGGAAACTTTGAGTGTGGCAAACAATACTGTAGCATTCCATGTGATTAAATAGGACACTCACCTACATACAACAACATCTCTAGATATTATGTAGATCTGTTGTATTTAAAGAGGTTGTTGCACTTTAAAGCCCCAAATGTGGCCCTTGGAGACAGCAAGTTTGTTGCTACGTAAGTAACCCGTGTTCTGGTTACCTGACCATTAGGCTGGGAGATGGCAAGTCCTGCATTTTAATCCTTATTCAGGTTGTTTACTTAAATGAGAGACAATCTGCTTGTATTCACTTTTCTCACTTAAAACCCCCCCAAAATTGTTTAGAGAATAGTATTTTCTTTTATCATGAGAATCAACCAGCCAACATTTTGTAAATACAGAGGAGCATTCTATAAGTAATTTTGATATTGCTGATTTAAATTTATTTTTAAGTGTTAATATTTTTGATAATGCTGATATTAAACTGTCTGCATGTCTGTGTGCATTAAGAAGACCTTGTAGTAAATAAAGCACTTTGAAGGCAGTATATTACATTTAAATATTAGAGAAGCTTCAAAAGTTATTATTATGTTGAAAAACTTGCAAATAGTGCCTGTAATCTTCAAGCTGCCTTTTCAAGTCCCATTTTGGTTAGAAAGATGAAACTGTGGCATCTAATGGATATAAACACTTCAATACTGGGCATAATAAATAAAGAGATAAACATCAATATCTGTTGCTTGTGAGCAAAGGTTTATAGCCTCCCATTGTCTAGAAAATATATTTATATTTTCATAAACCTTAAAATCTGACTTTCTGATGTTTTTCTACATATTCCAAATGCTTAAGCTTTCCAGACAGAACGTTAGACATTATTGGGCATATAAGGAAAATTAAACTCTGATGTGAAATCACTTTTTATTCCTATGTCCACTAGTACTAGATGACGTGCCTGGTAGAAGAGTTTTGTTGATGAAAAATACAGTCCAGAAACAAGAATGATAGAAGTGTCTTTGAAATAATGAAGAAGGGTTGTAGTTAACAGATCCATCTGTATATATTTTGAAGTTCCCTTGTCCACAAAAAATATTCTCCATTCCAGTTCAATAACACTATATAGCTGTGCATTTTTTTTTTTTTTTAAATGCCATGGCAAGTCTAGGTTTATTAAACTAAAACTGTGGACCATGGAGAGGGCTCTCCATTCCCCTCTCTGTGGATGAGGTCAAGTGACTTGACCTTTCTTGTTCTCAAAATTTTTATCTTCTGTCCTTACTGGAGGACGGCGCTGAGCTGAAACAAAGCCTGCACAAAACCTGAAAAAAACCTCTCCCCAAACACCCCCAACAACATAAACCCCCCCAAAAATCAAACCTCAAACAAGTGTCTGAGAAGTTTTGAGTGAATAGTGGAAGATCAGTGTAAAGTAATTGCTTTTTTACATCTTGCTTGTGAGCAAATTGATCTTTTTCACAGGAGTCCATACAGAATGGCATAGTTTAAAATAGTATGGAGCACATCAAAGTCTTTCTATCACTTAAATGTCTACGTATTTCATTACAAGGTTTGACCTCGATTTCTCACTTGCCTATAGCAAGGCTTTTCTCTGTGCCACATAAAATGAGGGTTTTGAGAAAAGCTGCTCTGTAGCCTGTCCTTGCAATGCAAATCCCTTTTGGAGGAATTCTGGAAGTGTCACAGATTTTCTAATGAGGAATGGTCAGGAGGATTCTGTTTTGTACTGTAAAGAAGCCCAAGGAGCACAACAGGCCCTATTGTTTTGCTTTCACGTGGTAAGCACAACAAACTCCATGCTGACAATTCAGGAGCCTTTGTACATGTTGTCCTTGGAGCTCAGAGCTTTTCTTTGTTCCTTTTGCAGGCAGTGGGTTTCGAGGTATTGTTTTCCCAGCAGAAAAACTTAGATAGCTGTACGTGGGTGCCCTTCCCCCCACGCCCAGGCACACGTAAGCAATTAACTGTAACTTGTAGGTTTAATTGGGGGTGGAGGGAATAGTGGGCATGGCATTGTTTCCATATTGTGCTTAAGAATTGTTAAAGGGCTGTAGGGACCAGTTAGGACATTTCTGAATAATTGGGATTTTCAATTACCTGGTCCTGTTCACCTTCCAGGGCAGGTGCTCAGAGCTCTAACAGGATTCTAGTAGTTGGTGTTCTGTCAACCGTCCTATATAGCAGCTGTGATTTCTGAAGGTGTGGTCAGCGTGGGGTATGTAATACCCCTTGTGGATTTGTAGGTCAGCTGGAGCTTTGTGTTCAGAAAAGTTGAGCAGAGCCTGCTCAGAGCAATTTCAGAGTAGTCTTGATGTGGAATGGAATTGGGAGGTTTTACATTCCTGCTGCAGCAGGAAGGAAAATGAAATAATGCACATTACCCTAATTTACTGTATAGTGTCTTACAAGTCTCACGTTGCTTTCAGCCATTCGTAAGGCTAAGGGAGACCCGTCTGTAACAGCAGCTGTTTTCTCTCCTAGTAGAAAGTTCCCAACTCAGTAAAATACTGGGTCTAATTCTATTAATCTTGAGATAATGTCAGAGGTGGTCTTGGTGACGCCTGTGATCACTGCAATAAATATTTACTTACAGCTCTGAGATAACAGCATTTATTTATTTATTTACCCTGTAAAGTCTCTGTTTTGTTGTTTTACAACAAATTCTCAAAGGCGTTTGTTGTATGTAGGATTTGGAAGGAGGTTATTTTCCAGATAACTCTTGTATTTCCACTTGGCAGCTTTAATATGACCTTTGTCCTAACCAGATCGTAAACTTTTTCCGTAATTCTTAACAGTTGAATGTTTCATTCTTTGAAGCCCTCAGACTTCCATTCTGTTTCACTGACCTAGATTCTGCTGGTTGGGATTGATTGCTGGGATGATCTAAGCTGCTGTCTACTAAAGCCTTAAATTCTCTCCTTTTGATAAAGAGAAAATTATTTCTTAGCTTCTTGTTCAGAGTGTTGTCAGGAGAAACAAATTCAGATGTTTTTTTTAGCTTCAATTTTCATTCCTGGGGAAGTGATCCAGCTTGGATTTGCTTAGAAAAGAAACAAAAGTGTAAACTGAGTTTGCTGAGGCAACAGACCTATGAGAGGTGAGACAGCTCTATGCCTTGTGCTGTGGGAGACCCAAGGCCAGGGGAAATGTTCTTCAGGCAATTGGGATGTTAACAGGTGACAGTGACACTGCTGGGCTTTAAAAATCTTCGAGAAAAAAGTGGTGGATGCTGCTCATAATGTGCTGTCTGTCAGTCCCTGAAGTCCTGGAGGATTGTTACTGTGGATTTGGAGACAGTCCAGAAGTGCTATGTGTTGAAATTTGTTTTGTTTTTCCCTCTTATTCCTTTACTTTTTAAATCCCACTTTAGATTTTTTCTTCTAGGTATAGGGTTTGTTTTTTCATTGTTCTTTTTTTTCCTTGTCTTTTGTCCCAAGCTGTAAGCAAAACCAGGAAGGCATTACAGACATATATTAAAATATTGCTGTGGCTCCCAGGTGGCTAAATACCTCTGTAAATAAAATCTGAAAGTTCTGAGGACAGAATTTACAGTTTGGTAAATGGATTGGAAAAAAAAAGCAAGATGATAAATTTGCTAATAAAAATTAATTTTCACTGTTTCTGCCAGAAATAATTTACATATGCTATTATATGCCTCTCAGTGTCCACACAGGGAACACTAAATGTAAATATTACCATGATGTGAAAGAGAACATGTAATAATGTAGGAAGGATGTGTGTACTAGAGAAAGGGAGGTAAATATTTGGACTAATCCCAGCCCACTTCTGGCTTTCTTACAACACTGAGGATAGGGGCAGAGAGGAAAGACTATTGGTGGGTTAACAATTGCACACATGTTCCATTAAGATTCATTCCTTTGTGGGATGAGAAGAATGTCTTAGTGTCTTGACTTAGGGCCAGCAGTTATCTGAAGATGTAATGAAATTTCATGTTATTAAAGTAGGACTCTGGAAAGGCAGTGAGTGGGTCTGGCATATGGAGGCACTTGTGAAATAGATTAACACCTTTTGTTATAGATAGCTCTTAACACACCTTCCTGTTTATGTGTAGTATTTTCTCTCTGGGAATCCCACTGGTGAGAGACATGCCCATATCATGACAAATTGCGGGCAAGTTGTGCATTATTTTTCTTTAGATCCAGCCTGTGTGCACTGTTGGCTGTAGCCAATCACTATTGCATGTGTTCATTCTGATGTAGAAGAGCTCATATTGAGTTGCAGTTGTCTTTTTTTCTAATTTACATGGTTAGCCTCTTGCATGAAAGGGTGTCTGCAGTAATTTTGTTTCTAGGTCTGGTTTCATTGCCTTTTTACAAAAGTGAATGTCAAGCATGACTTGAACTTGTATTTTCTGTTATCCTTTCTTAACCCTTTGCCAGTGCTCTGCAGCATGACATCCCATTTAATCCTGTTGAGGATATTTAATGTAGAGTTAGAAATAATGATGTTTCATATTCATTTTTACAAACAGTTCTGCCTTTTTAAAAGCTTTAGAAGCCCCTCAAAATACAAGATAGAAATAAATGTGGTTGTCATTCCATAGGACAGTGTAGCATTCTAGCTGATGTCTTAAGATTTTTCTTTAAGATGTGGGGAATGATTGTTTGGCACTCCTCTTTCACTTTCAATGGATGGTAACATTTGTAATAACTGTAGATTCTCAATCACATCAACACTTTTTTTAGTAGTTTTGTCAACATAAGTGCAGATCTAATTACATGAAGATCCACTTTTGATATCTGAGAAGAGACAAACATAAGACAAAAAGCATTTATTTTTATGAATAATAATTTAATAAGGGTGCTGGAAGCATACTAACCCGACTTCAGGTTCCCTTATTAAGTGTCTGCAAAGGGAAGGAGGTTGTCAGCACTATGAAGTCTCTTCAATCAAACCTGATGTCTTGTGGTGCAATTTAGAGCCTAATGTTAGTGGTATTTAATGTAATGGTGTGGCAGTAAGTATACTTTTGAACGACATCTGTTGCTAAAGATTCTGTAGTTTTGAAGATTTAGATGTTTGCTGGGTCCTAATTCAGCTGCATTTTCAATTGTTTCTCCATTTGTATGATAATCAGGCTGCTCAGAGTTGCTAATTATTACCACTGTTGTTTAAAGAATGCAGTGAGCAAAAGCATGTCTGTGACCAGATGCTTTTAGAGATGTAAGCATTAAGATGATAAAGCTCACATATTTCACAGCCCATCATGTGCAGGAAAATGATTAGAAAGCAGCTAAGCCTGTCTTGTCAACCTTCTAGCTAAAAGGAGGAAAAGTCTGTATTTGTAAGCACCATGATAACATTTTAACCGAGAGATGAATGTCAGCATTTCCATAAATCTCCAATTTAGAAAATTAAAATACTATGGGGGACCATAAAGGGGTGAAGCTGACGTCTAGTTTCAGTTCTGTGCTGCTACAGGAGACAGGCTGTCAAGGACGTTCAGTTTAATTGCTAGGGGAAGGCAAGCACAGAATTAAAAGAATGAGTAACTCTAGTGATGAGGATTTCATGTTCTATGTGGATTCAACTTGTAAACTCCCTTCCTCTCCATCTTTTATCTTCTTACCTTCACTTCAGGTCCTTCCATCTGCCACCCTCCCTTTTTGCTTTCACCACTCTTCCTCAGTAACTCTGAGCCTGCTCTACTTTTGGTGCTGATGGCAGCTTTAAATAAAAGGCAACATGTGTGTTTTCCCTGGTAAATCTGGCTTTGCTCTGGCTGCTAGCATTTGGAGCTTCTAATGAACACCTGCCAATTTGCAATCTGTGGCATTAGTCAGTATGTTACCTTTGGGCAAGTGTCTGAGATGCCTTTCAGTCTTCATCTTCCTCTGTGACAAAAGATGCATTGCTACTGACATTCCGGTGTAAATAGACCACTATTTTCTGGAAATTTTCAGTTGCTGACTGTCTGATTTAAAAATGGGCAGTGAAAAGCAAGCTGAGTCCCCTGCTCACTCACCTCTCACTTCTAATTACGTTTTTCCAGTTTTCTCCTATCAGCTTGAAAGTGTT
Organism: Dasyornis broadbenti; assembly: GCA_013397935.1. Lineage (NCBI taxonomy): Eukaryota > Metazoa > Chordata > Aves > Passeriformes > Dasyornithidae > Dasyornis > Dasyornis broadbenti. Next base: position 4,901,404 of record VZRN01005936.1, on the reverse strand, counting down.
GGCTGATATTTTCTTATTATTTTTATTATGGTCTGGTATGTGCCAGTGCTGCAGCCTGAAGGAAGTATCACTCCTACAGAGCTGAGTGGGGAAATACTGGAGGAAACTATTTAGAAGACAAGATAAGGAATAAATTATTTTACCCTGATTTGGCTTTGACTTTGCCTGCTCATGTGTCCATGAGAATAGAAATCCAGTGAAACAGGTTGCAAAAAAAAAAAAAAAAATTGCCTGTCAGAAACAGGCAAAGTTACGGGGTGATAAGAGAGACGGTAATTACGTTGTTGCAGACTTTTAAAATACAATCATGTTTCACCACTGCGCGCAGTGTCTGACAGTTCTCACACAAGAGGGCGCTCCGGGAATTTTAAAAGAAATACTAGGCTCTGTAGGACTTGTTTATGCATGCATGCATATTTTAATATGCCATTTTCAAAGCTATCATTCTTTAACTAAGGTTTAGTCTTAGAGCCTTGGAAAGCAGTGTCTCTCTTCTATATTTACGCTCACAGTAATTAATAGAATTAACTGTTTGTATTATTACTTTAAACCACTAAATTCTCTCGGTGAGAAGGAATGATTGGCAATGAACCTGAACAGCATAACCTTACAGATTTTTACAACAGCTATGTAAATAGTGGGTGATTACTCTTGTGTAAGATGTAGTATTTCAGTAATGTCAATCAGAAACAGACCTAGTTTTCATTTTCTGACAAAGCAAATCCTTGTATTGGGAAAGTACCATTGCATTTCTACTACCTGGAGAAAAACACCTGCTATTAGACTAACCTAGGAAAAAAATATGTAGAAACCAGAATCTCCACAGAAAATCACAATGGGGGTGGGTGGTTCTGTAAGGATTTTTGTTTGTTATTGTGGAGAGTGGGCTTGGGTTTTTTGTTGTTGTTATTTTTTGTTTTACACATTAAAGAAATGTATGCAGCTGAGATCAGTGTCGTGGGTACCGTCAGAATAGGGTAGGACATCTGGCCTGTAGCTGAACTTGGAAGGCAATAGTAAAGTGTGGTGATGCACTTGTGAAAGGTGAGACTTCCATTTCTTAATGAGCTCATCTCATCCCTTAGGTCACTTAAGTCTGATGCCATTTGAATGCTCACTAGCCTGGTCAGAACTTGAACTGGATGATGTGAAGCTGAAGGAGTGTAGGTCAGTTCGCATCTCCCCTTTCTTACCACAATAAATTTCCATGGTAAGAAATATGAAGTTTTTGTGAGCGAGCACCTGCTTTCTGGGAAGACAAATGTGTTAAATCTGGTTCTGATTTTTTTGGAGCTCATGGGAGCAGGCTCTTTCACTTTTCCAGAAATGCACGCTCTTTCCCATGAGTTTACCTCCTACCTACACTGTTTTTAAAGGGAGAGGACTTGCTTAGTAGAGCACAAGCCATAGTTAGGCACAGATGTTAATGCTTTAGTTTTGCAACGCAGTGTTCTTCTAGGCCTTTTGTGAGTATTGAGACAGGCAATATTTTTCTCCTAATGTCTGGGCATGCAGATTAGTGCTCTGTCTTTCAGGACAGGAAACTGTGGAGGGAATCCGTCTCACCCTCACTTACCTTCCCACTGAACTATTCTTTGTTTTGCAAAATTAACATGTAAACAACCATAAATAATCCCAGTACTAGTGCTATAGCTGTACAGTCCTGGTAAATTTGAGGATATTTTTCAGTGTCTGTAAATGTGAATGATTGCTTTTAGGAAGGCATTTAACATTCAACCTCTATTTTTCCATGGTAATGAGTTCTGTGGCCTAGTAAGCTAATGTGTTAAAGATTATTTGCTGTTAATTCACTTGTTTTGCTTCTTATCTTATGTCTCTCAGATTCAGTGACTGGCCTTGTTCTTCACCTGTTGATAGGCTTACAGGCCTGGAAAGGACCTCTGTGATCACCCCTGTGATCTTGCCTGAAGGCAGGATCAGCTATATTGGTCCTTTGGGCTGGTGGTTGTCTAACTAGCTCCTAACACCTTCAATAAGCCAGACCTTGCAGGCTAAACTGCTGTATTTCATTACAGTCTGAAAATGTTGTCCTTATCGGTCTTGCAGAAACTTAATCCCTTTACTACTTGTACTTTTATGTATTTGAAACATATCAAATTGTCATCTCTCCTTTGAATTAATGGAAGCATTTACCCTAGCCTTTCCCAACATTTTTTTAGAATCTCTGGTCTAATCTTCCTCGTTGCTGGTCATTCTCTGGATTCCCCATTTCATTTCCATTTTATTTGATGTATGATGCTCAGAAGTGAGAATGATATTTTAACTGATACTTTACAGTCTTGCAGTAGAACAAAAGTATTTGCAGATGCTTCTGTATAGAGATCCTATGTGATGTTTACTCAGTTATGTTTTTTTTCAATGCAGACAGAGGCATTTTAAGTTGCAAATTGCTCTTTGGGTCTTTAATAGAAGTATATTTCAGTGTTGTTATTTTCATGCTCTTAATCAAACTTCCAGTCTGATGAGTCCAGTCTTATGTTTCCTTTATAAGCAGGCTAATTCCAGATTTTTCAATTGGTTTCATGTGCTAATCATAGAAATCCAATGGTTCTGTCTGTTTCTTCTAAAATTAGACTATCAGAACTTTGTATCATTTGCTGTCAGTTTAATATCTTAATACTTTCAGTAGTTGCCACTCCTTCACAATGTAAATCAATTGCTTTATTTATCTTCAATCATTAATCCACAGTGAACAAGAACTGTAAAATCCAGGATTTTGTTTTGTTTTCCTTTCAGTGCTTGTAGTTAACCTGAAAACTATCAATAATAGTTTGAATTACTCTCTTCTACATATATTACACTCCTCAAAGTTTCCCTTTATCTTGATAGGGTAGAGTGGAGTTCATGATGGAAATTTCTGTAGTACCTAGCCATCTTCTTCCCTTAAGCTAAGTTGTTAGATGTAATATTCACATGTTGCTGTTTTACTCTTAGTGTTTTTCCCTTTTCAGTGGAGTTTTGAACATAGCAGTAAGCACAAAACATGGTTTTTTATTTTTCTTGAGGAAGAATAGATTGAAGGTTTTCCAGCTTCTTGATCTTTCAGATCGAAGTGAGTCTTGTTAAAAAAGCAGCTTACCTTTTCCTATTTGTTTTACATTATGTGCTTTTCACCATGAATTGCACCAATTCTTTTTTGATCCACATTTCCTAAATCTCTGTTTTATATTTTCTGATCTGAGGCCCAGGCAAGCACAACACATGAGAAACAATCAAAATGTTAATGTAATTTTAAATTACTTTAAGCCCAGCCCTAGTGCTCTCTTCCTAGAGAATGACCTTCATTTTTGTCCCTGCAGGAAAGAAATCTTCCTTAGGCAGCTATAGGCCATAATATGCTACTGTTTTTTAAGCAGAATTCCCCATTGATTTCTTCAGGGAGTTCCACTTAAAATGCGACATCACGGCAGAGCTCAGTCTAGTTACATACATCAAATGAAAGGATGCAGTTCACATACATTTTTGAATCCTGTGTCTAAGCTGCAGTGGCCACTAGAGGGAATGAGAGATCTCAGACGTTTCCATTTCAAAAGAAACATTTTTTTCTCTGGTTGGTTTTAGATTAATCTCTTAGACATAACCGCTAATCTTTATTAGCACTCTCTCTCTTTTTTTTTTTTTTTTAATTATAAGAAAATTAATCATGTGCATAAATGTTTGTGATTCTTATTTCCACTGTGTGTTTTCTAGCTCTTCAACAGAAATCAGGCTGGTCCCAGAAAAAGATTTGCAAATCATCAGCACAAAAATTAAAAATAAAAGGAATTCTGATTAAAGAGATATGTTTCTTTTGCCCCTCTCAGAGAGCTCTAGAGCTACTAGCAAAATATTGGATTAGTGTTGCAAACTGTTGGGGCCTTCACATACAATACTGTCAGACTGTTTATGTCAGACAGCTGCTAATGACTATAGAAGCGTAGGCATTTTAGGTTACTGAAAAATCTGAATTGCATTCCAGACAGGTTGACACTGGTGCTTCAAATTGTGGGTTTGCAAGATGATAATTCCTAATCCCAATAGAAAAGAAGTGCCAAATTAAGTTTTACTAAGGGACTGATTGTACTTTGCCTTTTAACTCTTGAATGCTACAGAAACAATCCACTCTTTCTGGCTCTGAAAATATTTTCCCTTCACTTTTTTCTGTCTGTACATAAGCACAAGGTACATAAGTTCATGTGTTCCTTTGAGTTTCTAGTTTCTCATTCTCTGTAAGCGTGACTGAATCTTACACAACCTCAATATTTTCTCTGTCTTAGCTGTCATTAATCCTGAATACGCATCAGGAATTTAGCATGAGGATGTTTGAAATATATCGGTGCTCCAAGAAATGGGGACTTTCTTTGGGAGAAAAAAAAAAAGGCAATTTCTGGATTGAAATATGGGTGAAAAGACTCACTCAAGCCTCCGTGGTTCTTTCTTTGAAGAAACTGGGGGAAAAACTAGGAATGTCAGAGCAACTTAGGGTACTCCGTGTATTTCCATATAATGTAGCAGAAGCATGTGTGAGTAGAAATGGCAAGATAATGTGAAGTTTATCCTTCACATATCCAGAATGATATTATGCTAAGTGGTTTAGAAGAAAAAAAAACAACAACAAAAAAAGAAAAAAACAAAACAACAACAACAAAAAACACAAAAAAAAAAAATCAAAAAAATCGGATGTTATGCACTACAGCATTTGTTGAGGTTCATACCAATTCTAGTCCCATGTACTTCAATGGACAGACATCCTGAGTGTTTAATACAGCTAACACAACAAGCCAAATTGTTTAAATACCCCATTTGAAGGGGGAGGAGGAGTGATATTGGTGAGAAAATCCTAATAATGAGAGCTTTTGGGGTGTTTTGATAGCAGCTAGTGTAATCATGAAAAGTGGTGAGCATGCTGTTACAGCCTTTTCAAGATGAATAATGTTACACTTAAAAAGAGGCTTAAGATGAATTTACTGATAAAGCAAGCTTTTATAAGGTCTTCAGTATATACAATACTTACTGGCACTGGACCAAATTATATAAAAGAAATATGTGCATGCCCTAAAATAAATAACTTTGGGCTGCCTTATGACTTCCAAAATACATACTAATTTAGGAAGAGTAGATCTTGGTATCTTTTGTCCTGAAATAACTCACCTAATCTCAGTATTTGTAGAGTGTATATTTGGATCACTTGTGAATATTAACATGATCCAAATTGTTACCCTGTGCAAACATTTACTAAGGCAGTTTGAGGTATAGTCTGTAGTCTGATGGAACTTAAAATGCCAATTAAAAATGATGACTTATTTAATGCCAACAGGCCATACCCTGCAGTGCTTACTCAAGCAAAATTCTAATTGACTCCAGTGGGAGGTTTGCTGAAGTGAGAACAGTGGAGAGAGGAAGAGGCATAAGCAAAGGCACGACCTCAAATATTACTCCAGACATCATAAGGGGCAGCATTTTGTATTCCCTGGCTCCAGTGAGGAGCCTGTCTTGCTTACACACAAAGACTGAAAGAACAGGGATTTCTCTGCCTATCTGAAACTCCCTGGAATTGTAGCTCACTTTAGGGAATGTTTTTGCTGAAAGCTGACTTGTCATGGAAAACTGCAGATTTAATGACAGTGAAATAACTCATGAGCTAGTATGTGTTTTCCCAAATGGACATGGGATGATGAAATGAGGGCTAGAAGGGGAGCTGACATTAAAAAGTACCCACAAAAGTAAAACTTTACAAGAATCTTTTAATTTTTAAAATGATCTAGAGACAAGATACGTCAAGAAAACATAAAGTTTCAGACAAACAAAAAATGTGATTTCCACCTCTCCTGGGCTTTATTTATGCTCTTCTGATTCTCCGTGTCCTGCTCCCAGCAGCCAGAAAAGCCTGTGCATTTCATCATGAGTTGGTAAGGTATAAGGAATGTCACCCAAGTGATGTTCTGTTTGCTGTCCTTCTCTGTCCATTGTTTGACGAGAACTTTGATGTGCTTTTTGAACTCCACATAAAGTATCTGTTGCAGATTTTGCTACTTGAGATGTGTTCGCTGGACAGACAAGTTGGAAGTTTTGTCACTGGAGTTATTCCTAAATGCTTTTGTCAGTACCAAAAACCCTAGAGAGCAGACCTGATTGATTACTATTGACTGACAGATTAGTTGGTTTGTTTGGGTTTTTGCAGGTAGTAAGTTACTCTCTGTTCAGTGTGCACCTATAAATACAGTGATTTAGTTACCTTTATTTTTAATAATGCTTTAGTTTACTTCTTGCACAGCTTTACTACTACTACATTTAAGTCAGCAGAACAACTTTATTGCAGACTGATAGACATTAAGAGGTGTGTGGTAAGATGTTAAACAAAAATAGTAAGGAATACTTCTAGAAGTTTTGAAGCCTAAGACAGAACAATTTAATATACCTTACTTTTTATATCTAGATATTTATAAATGATAAAAGCTTTATTGTGGATGTTTGTAATGGATTATATACACCTCCCTCATAACCTTTGTTTTACCTTCTCCACTTTGTTCTCAGAAAACAGAAATGGTTTAAGTATAAGGAAGAAATGAAAATTGAGCTTATATTGTCCTCTTGAAGACCTTTGCCATTTATTGCCAAAAATACTGGGGTTTTTTTCTACTAATTTACTGTATCACTGTGAGCAAGTGATGTCTTGCTTAGATTTACCATCTTTGCGACTTTATTTTAAAATTTTTAGAATTATTGAATTTTGCTAATTATCCTGTGAGATAAGCAGATGATCTATTTAGGGAATAAATAAATTGCTGTCTAAGTGCAGCTGCTGTTCCAGCAATGGAGATGTCAGCTGTTGCCTTGGTAGTAGAGGAGTTAACCAATAGGCATGGGCATGTTAAAGGGACAGCATAGGCACGTGTTCAATGCAGGTTCAGTTTTTGACCCTTTTCTGGTCTCCATACAAGAGGAAAAATGGCAACTCTGCATTGGAAGGCTGAGCATTAACTTTAAAGAAGGAGCAAATATAAATGACAACTCTGTTTTTATATGTGACATCTCCAACTTTGTGGTATCTTTCTAGCACAGAGTATTGAAGTTATCTGAAACTCATTTACCTTTGATAAATGTTGGGGGTTTTCCTCCTCGTTGTGATCTTGTTCCTTAAATGACAGATATTTAAGAGGAGTGTTCAGTTGATTTAGAGCTCTTTACTCAATGCCATCTAAAACTCTGTTTAAATCACTGGAAAATTTTGTAATAGATTTTGACATCAGCAGTACAGTATTTTGCAAGAATTATACTCTGGTAAGATTTTTGTGTTAGATCACTGCTAAAAATGAGAAATGTGCAGTTACCGTAATGTTTTTTTTTTTTTTTTGTGGTAGTGTGACACTCCATTGTCATATTCCATTGTGACTACCACAGTCATCACACTACCATAGATCATGGTAACAGTAATAAATAAACTGGACAACAACCCTGCGTAGCTTGTGCTTAAAATAGTTTTCATACTGATGTACCCCTACTCCCAGACAGCTGCTTTAAATCGTGCTGAGTATTATGCAAGTCTGTAACATTTACCTGGCTACAATTTACCATTTACCTGGCTAGATTTTAGTATTTAATATGCTTAAAACTTAGTAATTTTTAAAAGTATGTCTAATCCTGTGATTACAGATAACTATTTGTTAATTAGTAACCTATTTTTCTGTCCAGATGCTTTTTAAAGAAAGGTGGTAGTTTGGTCTTGTTTTCCTTTTTTAACTTGTGATATGAAATTTTTGTGGACTATTGAGAATATTTTCCAAATCATGAGAGATACTGCTTGTGTTTTTTCTTGGAGTTTCTTTCATAAGAAGATGTTGGTTTTGAATTTCACACTGAAATGAATTTCGGCACCATCAATATACTGCACAAAAACCAGTGCCTTGCTGATCACTGGAAACAAAAAATCCCGCCCCACACGGAAATTTAAGTTCACGTCAGCATGTGAACAAACTCTCACCAACAGTTTGTAGTACTTATTCAGTGTTTCCTTACAAATGCCTTCTACTAAATAAATTCTTTAAAAAAAAAAGGGAATGGCAAGGCCCTAATTGCATATAGGCCTTGGACTGAACGTGATGGTGGTGTTTTTGTTCTGTCATAAGTGTGTGTCTTTTAACATGAAGTTGTTAGGAGAGCTGACAGCTATTTAGGTGGCTCATAATCAGGGAATGTTTCATGTAACAGCTCTGGTTTTGTAGATCAATTTTTCAATTGGATTTTTGCATTCTGTATCTGAAAATTTAATTTATTGTATCAAAAACTGATTTAAATAGACTTGCAGTTCAGGGCCGACTTTGATCTGTCTCTGACTAAAAAACTGAACAGCTTTATCTTTCTATCATTTTATTTCTCAGATGTGTAATAGCTTCAAGTGCTTAAAAACCACAGTGATTTAAATATTCTCTTTCTCCTTATCTTTTTTTGTTGGTTCCTATAATTTAACAGTGCAGGTGAAATGATGAAAACGGTGCAGACTTTTTTTTTATTTATTAATGGTTGATTTAATTGTAAAGCGTATGAGATTTTTTTGCCTTCAGCTATAGCCTTTAGTTTCAGCTGATTTCCACTTGCGTTTTTTGTGGAGATTGTGTTTGAGTGCATATTGAAAGACATAACCATGTGCATGGGTGTCTGCAGGGCAAGTGACTGCTGCAGTCCTTCTGCTGACATTAGAGACCTCTAGTGATCATAAAATCAGGCCATTCAGAACTGTGTTCCAGATCAGGAGCAGATGTTTCTGGGGGCTACAAAGTGTCCACTCAAAATGTGATGATTGGCCAATATTTTATAAACTTTCTTTTCCCTTAAGATTTCCTTCTTGGTAAATCTCTTGTGTGTGGCCCTTATGAAAGGTGTACTAGTTAACAAAAATGGCTTAAATGAGTTTGCTCTCCTGAAAGGCAGCCTGTTTCCAAGACCTATGGCAACTGAAATATGTCCTACTAATTATGACTGTAGGGAGACCAAGCAAATAAAAGACTGAACTGTGCTTGTGGCAGTCATTCATTGCACAAGAGGATACACATGGAATTTATTCTCATTATTACTTTCACAGCCTGGACACTGGTGACTGTTCTCTTTTGCTCTGGTTGTGCACTCTTGCTGTTTGAGCTTTGCTGTTGAGCATCCTTTAATGTTTCTTAGAGATGGTAAATGTTTATTTTCTAGATTTGTTTGGTTTAAAGAATAATAATTATATTTGCTTTGTAGTAACTGTGCCATCTAATCCATATTAAACAGTGCAACTGTACATGTAGACTAGTTTCCAAGGAAACATCATCCCCTCTCCTGCCCCTGAACCCCTCCTGGAACTTTTGAAAGTGAAGAGTCTTACTTTAATCACACTCTGTTGTTGCCATCCTAATCCTGAACTCATATTCTCAACAATATTATAACTTTTAAAATGTTTGCAGTGCTGTTGTGAAGTTTACCATGCATTCCAAATGATTTAAGATACTTAAAGGGTATTGGAACAAATTACTGCCTTCATTATGACAGACAACAGATGAGTACATTACACTACTTAGTCTCAGCTTCTTTAACTAAAATACTGTGATTGTTTTCCATCCAGTAGTTCTGTAATTACTCTTTCTTTATGTTCACTGTAAGAATTAAGACAGCATTTTTTAGTCTCTTTAAATGGCACAATCAATATAAATCATGGGCATTGTTAGGAAGTTGATCAATTATTTCATTTATGTACCAATGTGAGTAGAATGGTGGTTTAGTTGGGTAAAATGTGGCAAATGTACTTTGCTGCTTTCTTATTGTTTTGATTCTATTGAAAGATTTCTTGAGGTAAGTTTCAAGAAGTTGAGCATATTTCCTGGATTGCTGATAGGATCTAAGCTTGTAATTTGAGGGGTGTCAAATTACATTCATACTTTCATGACTAGATATCTGCTTTGGCTTATAGGTGAAGGAAGACCAAAACTGATGACTTGATTAAAGATAAGATTGACCAAGGTTTGGATTTGTTGGTGTGAAATTCTCCTTCCAAGGTTTACAAAGAACACAACCTGTTGCTGCAGTTTCACAGCTTCCAGAAGGGTGTCTGTCCACTGTTGTTCAAATTGCTTCCTGTTTCCAATCTTTCCAACTGTGGTGTTTTGCTGCATGTGCTGGGTGGATGTTCTGGTCATCAGATGAAGCGAGGGAGGTGGTCTGCTCTATGTTCATTGCTATGTTGACCAAATTCAGATTAATTTCATATCAACGGCAAATAAATCGGAAAGTTTTGTCTACTTTAATGCCATCTAAGACAGCGAGTAAAGACATGGTATCTAGACAGCTTCTATATTTCATTGGTTTAAAAAAAGGCATAAAATCAGTGCACTGATAATAGATGATGCCTAAGAGAATTGTGTTCTGAATTCGGAGCTGTGAAATAAAGAATTTGGAAATGAAGTTTTTTTTCAAATGTCTTGATATTTCTAATGAAGTGTTTGGAGTTACCAATATGTGCTGTGGCAAAATATCAGATTTTTTTTAAATGAGGGATCAGATACCTTTGTGCAGACATGTATTTAATGTCATACTACTGGTATTTATTCTATTTTATCAGTACTTTGCTTTTGAAGGAACTCTCTTCAGGCACAGAGGCTATCTGAAGCAGCTGTATCTGTGACTGACTGCTCCTGCCCCTCAATACATAGGCTGTGCTGGGCTGTGTTCCTGCTGGAGCCAGCTTCTGGGGATGTAAGTGTGGGAGGATGTGGGGAAGAAGGGGTTGCTGCTCTCCTGGGATGCTGAAATGACCCCATGCCTTCGAAAGAAAAGTTTTTTAGTAGACGTATTGCTGAGAAGCAAAACTGATATTTAATGCAAACATGTCCTATACGGACTACAGAATATACTGAGAAATGCCACATCTTTGCTCACAGAAATTTTCAGAAGTCTGATAAAGTCAAACACACTTTTCCAAGGACTCTTTGCCATTGCTTTGAATTACTTCTAAGGAAATTACTTAAAGGGCTTGGAGAACAGAGATGGTAACAAATGTAGTGCAGAAATAATTGATCCTTTTGGTTTTTTAGGTTGTGTCCCTGTTGTGGAAGTTTTGTCAATAGCAACAACACTGTAGAGATGTCTGTCTGTAGTTAGTCTGTAGCTAGATCAAAAACTTCATGGAGTTCTAGCTACGTGATTTCTCCTTGAAGAAGGTGATGCATTATTTAATTTGTAACTAAGTCCTGGGACATTTTGAAGAACAACATTGTTATTTATCTTTGCAAATCCAGGCAAAGTCCACTGGTTATGTACAGCACTAGCTTGAGCTTCTAAAAATCTGGCTTGCATACAGTTGATAATGATTTTGGAATATTTTCAGAGCAGAATTAAACAATTAACTTTTAAATTTGATTTGAAAGTGTAGTGTGTTTGAAGGAAACCTTTGAGTACAGTGTTTGCTGTGTTCATGCTTGTAGTTCTTACACAGTGATTTGATTTGTATTTTATATATTTTTTAAAATGCATTTGCTTTTAGATACCAGCCTAGCACAAGAAACGCGTCTCCTCAGTTGGTATCAACACTCCTACTTATTTCTCTAGAGGTAATAAAGACCTGTTTGCCTGGAATCAGTGCTGAGGTGTGTTACCTCACAATTAGCAGGCAGAGTTGCTCAGGGTTGCTCTTTACAACTGTTTGGATGCTGGACAGTTAAATCGATTCTCCGCTGACATTTTAAATCATTCAGCCACCTTATACAAAAATCTGTTGCTGCAATTGGTATGCTCGCTTTTCTGCATTAGTCACATTGTGCAAAGTAGTCTCTGACTGTTTCCTTTAGTAACCTTCCTGTGCAGAATTAAACCTTGAGTTCTAAGTATCTGATTGTACTGACCTTCGCTTCAAGGAGGTTTTTATTTAAGCTTCCAGCCTTCCATCAGACAGAAACATGATCGCCAATAAAAATAAAATAAACACCTAGTCTTGCACCCTCTGCTTACTTGAACAGAAGTGTTCATAAATGTATAGCTCTTAGTTGGGCAAATACAGGCAGCCTGCCGACTACATTTACATTTTAAAATTTACTGCAGTGAGGGTCATTCCAATTCAAAAGAGAGTATTTGGTAAATGAGTTGGCAAGCAGAATGACTTTGTAGTGTTTAAAGGAGCTCTGCCAAAAACTGGCTGAAAAATGCTTGTTGTCTGGTTGTACCTTTTGAAATGAGAAGGTAGAGATGTTTGAATTTAGTAGAATAAAATATATGAGACTCCCTTAGTCAGTGAAGGAACTGCCAGATTCTAGCATGTAATTCCTTGTGATCTCTGCCTTGAAAATAATAATGAAGGAAGAAGGAATTTGATAACCAATGGCAATCAATGAGGAAGTGCCTAATGAGGGATGCAGCCATAAAAGACAGATACTCTTATAGTTACTCTGTGGAAGTTCCAAACTCCTTGTCCTGAAGTGCCAGTATAGTGTAGGCCACATAGCGTATTCAAAATATGCTATGAATAGTTCAGGACTGTATGAAGGAAAGTCACCCTGGAAATCAGGAGATCCAAATTTAGTGAGAGGCCTGGGATATTATTTCTCTCACTGTCAGTCATGCAATCATGGGATGCCGGTATTTTTACCAAAGTGTTTCTTTCTTCATCTTGTCTTCTGGCGGGTGGGCTCCAGTGAGCTGTGCAAGTGCAACACATTCTCAGTATAGCTGCTGCTTCATCAGTGCAGTTGAGGAATGGGGCCTCTGGCCCAATATTTGTATGACACTTGTAGCAGTAACACAAAGAAACCCTTTGAACTATGTGCAGTTCAGATCTTACTTGTAGGAACTAGAGACTGGAAGTAATTATATACATTTGTTTCAGATTAGCTTTTTCCTGCCCTTCCTAAAAGAGAGAAACTTCTCCTGTTTTTTCCTTTCTACAGCCATCTATTTTACTTATTTTTCCACTTTCTAAAAGGAAAAGAACAGTAGAAAGGAAAGAAAAAGCTTTTCTTTTTGAATAGAAACCTGTGTAACATGGCTAAGGTGTGCACTCTCTTCTTATAACTCATGATCGATGTCCAGATTAATCAAAGGGGACCCCAGGGGTAAAAATTCAAGGCTCTTCTGGACTACAGAAGATGGTGTGGTCCAGAGGTGAAAAACCTCCCCAGAAATTTCCCTGCCATAATCCTCTGCCATTTACAGTAAAGGAGATTTAGTTCTAATCTGCCACTGTGTGATTTGTTTTGTTCTTAGTAAGAATTTAGCCTCACATTTTGCACTGATTCAGAGATATTTCTGTGATCATACTGGCAAAATATGTAGCACAATATTAAATTTTTAGTGAGGAGGATTGTTTTTATTATTAGTTAAAACAAGGTAGGACATCTTTGTGAAAAGAGTTGATAAAAAAACTTGTTTTCTTAGCCATATTGTCCAGTCCTCATGATTTTTATGCTTGAAACTGTTGTGAGTTAATACCTGGCAATAAATACTAAATCCATGTGTGGTGACTGACAGATTAAGCACTAGGGATTCCATTGGAGATTAGACCACACATTTCGAAAGTGCAGATGTCATTACTATTTTACGTCACAGTGCTGAGTTTAGCTGCCTTATGTTTTGCATAAAAACAAGGGCTATTATATCATCCTTTTTTTTTTTTTTTTTTTTTTTTTTTTTTNNNNTTGTGTCCCATTTTCTCATTTTAGTTGCTTCACAGTGGTGCTTTTGGCACTGTTCATCCTCGCAGAGATCAAGTGATAACTGGTGCAGCAAAAACATGAAAGGCAATATAAGGCTATGAGCCCACCACATGAGTTAGGCAGGTGGCCTTTTGGTTGAATCTGAGAGAGCAGGAGAAAGAGCTGGAGGATTTGAGGAGTTGAAGTGAGGCAATTTAGTGGCAGAATGAAAGTTGGGGAAGCAGAGATGGAAAGCTAGATGAGACATGACTTTGGGAAAGTTGTGTTATGCGGATATGATACTTTTCAGAGCTGCCACCTTTCAGTTGGGTTGCTCACAGTTTGCCAGCACTCACACAGTTTGCTAGATAATGTGTTTATTTATTTATTAATATCAGATGCACTTTATGAGTATGCTTATGAGTCCATGTAGAACAGGTAAAAGTCATAAAAGAAGTATTTCTGGCCTTGAAGCCTTAAAATCAATGTGGGGAGAAGTGAGTTATGTGCATAAATCCAGCAAAGTGAGAGAATGGATTCACTTCCACCAACTAAAGTAAGAGGGCAGCCAATTCTGAACAGAACTATCCACACATAGCTGATCACCACTACTCACTGGTGTTGCAGGATTTACTGAACAGGAACAAATGGTGATAGTAAGTCTAGAAATATTATCAACAGACCTACCTTGTGTAGCATACATGTCATTAGTGACTCTTGTTAGCTTTCACTGTGCTCAAGGGATGGAACAGTGCCCTGGGGAGACAGTGGCCTTGCATCACTGTGAATATTTAAGGACAAATTGTCTCCTTCTCTCAAAATAACTATTTTGCTCCATTTTTTGGGAGATGTTCTTTAATCAATGTGTACTGGAGGTGTGCAACTAAAGGTTCATTGGCCTGTTTCTTTCCTCCAGTGAACCCTGAACAAAATCAGCTTTTATTATGTAGAACTCGGCATTAATATGATGATTATATTATATTTCATACATCAGGGTTTCTGCTAATTGCCTGCCAGGAATGAATTCTTCTTCTTCTGCACTCTGCCTGTTCTTCTTACATATTTTGACTTTGGTGAAATCAGGGCTCCTTGGGAGCATCAAAACCAGGTCGTAGCTGACATCTGGATATGAAGTAGGTCAGGTCAACGTAATCTCCAGGAAGCTGATGCAGAGAATTCCCTTGCCTCTCTCGGCAGTGATTTGCTAGTGGACCTGTGATCATTCAGGTTTTTCCTCTGGCTTAGCCTGCCTGGAGCCCTGGGAGTGTTTTATCTTTGTGCTGCAGAGGTGTGGTTTGGCTTTTGGAACTGTCTGGACTTCGTTCTGCTCATTAGCTCCTGGCCACTGCAAAGGCTTGCTTTAACATTGGTGCTTTGGCTTTTTCTGTTCTGTAGTTAAAGCAGGCTAAGTATTTCACTCCTAGCGTGAAGTACATAACTTTCACCTTAATGCAGGTTATTTGGGTGAAATACAGTTGCATATGCTATAGAGGTCAAACTGGATCAGAGGTCAGAAAGGATGTGTGCCTTGCTATGCAGAAAGAATTCAACATTTAACAAGTCTGATTCTCAGATTTCAGGTAGCTGAATTTAGGATTAGTCTTTCTCAAGTGGTCCCTTATGCTCAATCCTTATCATGAGTCCAAGGACAAAGTTAATGTTTTGCCTGTGTTTTCCCCAGATTGAGGTGCCTTCAAAGAATTATTGTTTTCTCCCTGACTGCAAAGGAGACCAACTCTTCCAGCAACTTAACCAAAAATATCTGCTAACTGAGGGAATAAATTAGCAACCCAAGAGTTTGAAAAACCTATTTAACTTTTTCAAATAGAAGACCATGTCTTGCTCATTCCACATTGCTTCTGAAGTTGGATTTTTCTTTCTTCTAGCACTGCAGAAAAAACAAGTTTGAACATGTAAGAACCAAATTGCTTCAGAAGGAGGCAGATCTTCTAACACTGCAAAAATGTTAAAGGGATAGGAAGAATGATAGTTGCAAGTTCTGCTGTGTTAAATGTCTCAGACCTAGTCATCTCTTGTAGTTGTGCCACTTGCAGGAGCTGGAGGACTTCTTGGAATCTACTCTATTTTAGCTCATGCTTCTGCCTAAACTAGTTTGGGTTCATTTGGGAAGTGTGGCAGGGGGATTCTTTTTCTTTACTTGGCCTTCCCAGGCCCAAGGTTTGTTCCATGAAAAATGATATTTTAATATTACAAAAGAGCTTTGCAAAAAGACTCTAAATTTCTCCACTTGTGGGATGCAGTATTTATTTAATCTACTACTTAGAAAGTGATATTTCAGACTAGATAGCTCTAGTGCTATGAACACATTCTTGGGACACAGCCAGACTTCTTGGTTTCCTCACAACATTTACAAATGCACACAGGAGATCTTTGCATGATTAATACTGGTTTTACCCAGGGCAGTGAAGTCCATTTTCTTGTAAATCATCTGTTGTATTAGTGTTCTTTAATAATTAGTCAGAGATGTGTGCAGAACAGTGCCGACTGATGAGTAATAAACTGTAGCTGCTTAAGGAAAAGGCAGGTGAGTCAGCAGGGACTGAAATGGGACCTCAGGCGTGTAAAGCATCCTCTGTGCAGTTCAAGGGAGAGGGGAGTAGCCGTAGTGAGCTGTTACCACCAACTGCTGCCAACAGCAGAGGATGGAACTGTGCTGGTGAGACGCCTGCTGCAGAGCCAGGTGTGGTGGCGCAGCCCACAGTGGTGATAACACTGATTGACAAGGCCTTCCCATTGAACCCTGGCTGGAGATGGATCCCTGTGCTGTTCCATGAACACAGTCATACTGTTCTACTGGGACACCCTTTTGGGAACCTGTCCTACCCTTCTGCTTCATCTGAAGGGGCAAAGCTGAAAAAAAATGTGCCATTCATTGTGTCTTAATTACACTTCTAAAATTTGTCTGTATATTTATATGATAAATGCAAGTCAAGGAAAGGTGAAACAAATGGTGCTTTAATGGCAGGAAACCTATCAGATTTTGAAGGTGTTAATCTTTCACAGTCTAATTTGTGTTAGTAACTTCTAGTGACCTATTATTTTTTTTTTTTTAAGCAAGTCTGAATCTTTCCTTTTAGCAAAAACAAATCTTGATAGAATATGATTTTAGAAAAATTTGCCATTTTCTTTTGTGGTCATCTGATGAAGTCTCAAGAACATATTTTTTCCTCTTCAGCATTCTCAATTATGACTGGGTTTGTCATGAATAAATTTTCATGGCATTTATTGTGAAATTTATCACAGCCCTCTGCAATTTGTTTGTGAGTTAGCATCTGCTAAACAGATTTGCTCTGTAATTTGCCTTGAATGACTTCAAATGTGGCTGAAGTTAGGCCTAATACTCAGCTGAAGTTAAGGCTGATGTTCAACATAACCACAGAATCATGGCACTCAGTGCCACATCTAGTAATTTCTTGAACACCTCTGTACCTTTAAGCAAAGGAATGTAATGTATACATATTTTTGTTCTAATTTTTGACTTCTGGTTTTGCTGCTTGTCAGTATTGGGATTACTGGGGTAATTTTACAATGTCTGACCATTAGTCAGCAATCTGGAGGGCTTTTCCTGCATTGTACTAATGTCTTTCCTTCTGCTATACTGGACACCATTGTAAGAGTTACTGGGGTTCACTCACTGTTCACTGGGGTCAGGTATCTTTTGTTGTGACTGAGGTCTGTGTGGCACCCATTGTTCATACTACAAAAGATGTGTAAATTAATATTTAGATAATTTCTTTTCACAGTGATAATTTCTCACTGAGATTCAGCTACCAGCATATCTAATTGTGCTTTGTGCCATTACATCATAGCTCAGGTACGCAGGGAAGGTCTTTCTGTTCTTGGGAACTTGTATTATTGGGAAAGAGCCTCATCCTGGGAAGGTGCTGGATGTAAGACTGAGTAAACTCTGTTGTACTGGATGGCAAGTCAGTTATGTATATCTGTCTTTTTTTCTTGACATTACTTTTATTTTTTTTAAACAGCTCTCGGGTGATTTATGGTCTTTTTACTAGAGTGATTTCCTGTCCTTGAACCAAACTTTTCACATGCAAACACTACTGTAAGACCTTTCTTTTCGATCAGGTGTGTATTTTTCCTCTGGTGATAGTGACCTTCACACACAAGGTACTGACTGTCCCTTTTATAGGATTGATCCTTCAAGCACCATCTCACTGGCCTCATGTTATGTGATTTTCTTTTCATTCACGTAGTGCTTCAAGGTGGGATGATTGGTAATAAGCTTCATGCTACCTCTGATGGCTCTATCAAGTTAAAAGAGACATATTGAGGCTGCATCTTTATTTTGCATCAGCCGCATCTCTCATAAGAACATTTTACTTGTTTTAGCATTGCCAGGACCAGCCATCCACTTGTTTTAACCAAAGGCAGCGAATCTATTGTCTGTACTTTGTGAAACTTCACTCTGTGTATTTATTCTTTGGTGCTTTTGAATATAATTATAATCTGTGTACTTCCTTCAGTTTCATGACCATTTAATTCAGTTTGTCTGACAGTAGCTTTGCAGTATTTTCTTGCATAATTCTGAGGAAATTTGCATGATGTACTACATTTAATTGTTTGAACTTTGTGTACGTGTGTCTCTTTCTCTGTACCTAGTCTTGTCTTTGCTTTGCAAACAGAGCACTGCATGACTGTTATTCATGCAAAATGTTGTCTTCCAAGCCACTGATGCCTGTTGCTCCCTGTCTCAGTACAGTGCATTTGCTTGTGTGGAAGCTGTGATATAATTATTCCCTGTACCACGGTTAGTGCAGATGACCCTTTATACTAACCATTTCATTACTGTCTGGGGTATTGCTCTTCCTGGCTCCCACAGTTCTTTGTGTTAAGTTCATCCATATTTCGTACTTTTGCATTTGGTTTTTCCTTGTTTTCTTACCTTCTGAGGTACTGCATGAATGGACTCCGGGTCTGTACCACACGTCATCTGTTTGAATGTGGTATTGCCACTAGTTTTGCATGTATCTGTACATCTTTATAATAGAGTTCCTGAGTACTCTTACTTGTTTCCTATATTTGTATTTCCCCTTATCAAGCTATTGCACATTAGTTTATTGTTTTAAGATTTCATAATAGCATGACCTGGCCATGTCATAGAGCTTGGCAACTGATCAATCTGCTTTTTCTCCAAATTCATTATTACGCTTTGCTGGTATATAACAGAAATTGTGGATTGAAAATGCTTCTAGAATTCTCTATACATGCTCCTAGTTTGTGCTAAAAAATGCAAATTCTGTTTGTTGCCTGTGGCAGCCATTGCCCAGTACAGATGATAATGTGCCTGCTTTTATTTGAGTTCTCTGTCAAACTTCACTGCAATTTTTCATTGTGATCAGAGGGGTTTCTAGTTTCTAACTAAACTCTTTTCATGTCTGTCTGCTTAGGGACAGGACTCTGGTCCATTATCATGATCACTGTTTGTTCTTTGTGTGTGTGTGCAGAAGGGAGATTCAGTATTTTTAGCTTCTGATATCAGGTATCTTAAGGAGCTAATTCCTTTCTGTCATCAAGTTCACTGCAGGAGAATAAATGGGGATGGAGCCAAGGAGTCTAATGTGAACTTTTTGCCTTTCTGTTCCTGTATTTCCCCATCTCATCATGCACTTTTAAAATGCAGAGCTCTCTAGATGTTGCCTAATATATGAATATGCCATAAAATCATAGCAATATAATCATAAAACAGCAAGCTTGGGAAACTATTATCTTTCCTGTTGGGTTTGGCTTTTTTTTTTTTTTAGTTAAATCATCTGAAAATGAGTTGGACAGAGAGTGGTTACCTCATTAATGAACATTTGTATAATCCTTGGAGACTTTTGAATGAAAAACTTGATTGACTGCAAAAT
Organism: Dasyornis broadbenti; assembly: GCA_013397935.1. Classification (NCBI taxonomy): domain Eukaryota; kingdom Metazoa; phylum Chordata; class Aves; order Passeriformes; family Dasyornithidae; genus Dasyornis; species Dasyornis broadbenti. The sequence continues at coordinate 4,881,870 of VZRN01005936.1, read as the reverse complement.
TGGTGGCAGGCACTGATGGCCATTTTTGTTCATGTTCAGTTTTATTATTGCCACTGCACATAGTTTTCCCTCCTCACCTGTATTTCAGAACTTCCTTCTCTGTACGCCACAATTTCCACAGCTTGTATTTTTAAAAAGAATATAAATACCTTGCTTGGTTATACCAATTGTCCATGTAGCCCATAGCTCTGTGCCAATAGCAGCAGCAATCCCCAGCATCCACCATCACTGACTCTGGGACCTTGGAGATACATTCCTGCCTCTTTATCATTTGTTAATGGACAGATTTTGCAAGAATTTCTTCTTCTTTGCTGTATGGTTGAAGCTTACCACTATTGAACTGCTGTTAGCCTGAGCACCTTCTCTTGAATGATCTGCCTTCTTTTGCATTTGATATAATTTGAAGTGCTCACATTTTTACGACCACCGAGTATTTTAAAAGTAAAATCTTCTTCTGCTCTTACTCGTTATCTGTCTAATGCAGATATCCCACTTGAAAATATTGATCCTAATTCCACAGAACTGCTGGAACATGTGTTGTGCTAATCTCCAGAAAGGTCCAAGGTTTCCCAAGGATTTCATCTGAGCGTAAAGCTGTTCTGGCGTGTGTGTCCACCCCAAGGGCCCCCAGCAGGGTAGTCTCCATAGGCTATTCCTTGCCCTGTGCCCTGTTCCCTGGTGTCACTAGTTCCCAGCACCATGCCTTCCCTGTGCTCCATAAAAATTTACTTCTTAACCTTTGGCTTGCCTTGAAACTTAAAAGTTAGTTATTTCTAAAAATAACTTCCTATCTTGTAATTAAGGTCTCACCTTAGAGCTCACCTCAGAGATGTTTCTTCTTTTTTCTGTTAAAAAATAATTGGTTGAATTACATCGTGATTTTCATCTTGGCAGTATCCTCAAAGAATCTCAATTGATCAGAGATGAGCTTTTTTCCCCTTCTGGAAATAGATCAAATTTGTTTTAATCAAGCAAATTGAATTTCATTGTTCTTCTTTTTGATCTTAAGAGAGCAGTTTCCCTAAACTCAAGTTTGTCTAAACTCTGTGGTTCCCCAGGGCACATACATGACCTTCTGTGTTAGAATTACATTTGTGATTAATTCTAGGAGTCTTCCTTGGCCTGAACCTGTTTATGAAAAAGTCTCTTCTGAATTCTGTGAGTCATCTGGGCATCATGATTTCCTGCCCTTCTAGATAGATATCTCTCTCATTTTAATTATCTTTAATAGTATGTTAGAAAAAACTGGAGTTGTCTTCTTTCTCACTGAAGATACTTGGCTTTAACCTAAGCCTTTCAAGTAAATATCTGTGTTTTGTAAAGATGTCTTAGTTAAAAAGCTTTATTGATGTGGCTGCAAAATTTGCACATAGGTGGAAGCATGTAAATGTCATTCTTAATTCTGCGTTTGTCCCACTATGTATATATAAGAACTGTATTTTAAATGTATTATTGTAATGCTCGGGATTGTAAGGTGGAGCTCTCTATTAATCTCATTATGCTAAGGCTTTATCCATCTAAACTGAGGTGGTGGTAAAAACCTTACAACCTTAAGAAGCAGATTAAGGAAGAGAACGTCTTGGTCTTGAAATAAAGAGCAAGCGCAGTGCTTGTTCCAGGGTGCTTAACAGCAAACCATATATATATATATATATATATATATATAAATTTATATTTAAANGTGGAGCTCTCTATTAATCTCATTATGCTAAGGCTTTATCCATCTAAACTGAGGTGGTGGTAAAAACCTTACAACCTTAAGAAGCAGATTAAGGAAGAGAACGTCTTGGTCTTGAAATAAAGAGCAAGCGCAGTGCTTGTTCCAGGGTGCTTAACAGCAAACCATATATATATATATATATAAATATAAATCCATTTTTAAATGGTTGTACACTGTAAAGTGACAATATTAATTTCTTAGAAAAATTCTCTTCAGAGGTATATAGATATTACAAAGAGGAGGAACTCTGTAGTATATTTACTCTGGGGTTTTTGGTTGGTTGGTTTTTGGAGGGTTTGTTTAGTTTTGTTTTGCTTGCTAAAGAAAAAAGTATTTTATGTCTACTAAAGAATATTCCCTGGACTTAGTCCTCTGCAAGCATTTAATATTGAAGACATTATTTTCAGGTAGCTTGCTTATGTCATCAGAAGAGTTACACAGTGTCGCATTCCAGAGCATGCTGGCAAAGGCAGGCTTTGGTTTATATAAATACCATTGTGTGCAGCCTTGAAAACTGCAGCTTTGGGTGGTTTTCTGTTAAAATTTCTGTGAATAAGGATCATATCTGACATTCTGACAGAAAGCAGAAGAGCCAAAGGGGAGGCCAAGCATGGCTGAAATGATCTTCTTACTATTGAAAGCTGCAAAGATCTGGCTCATATTGATTACTGGGGGTGAGGGTGGGGTGGGGTGGCTAGAGGGTGGTATTTTTTGGTATTTGACCTCTGTGTAAAGGGAGAGTAAGGAAGAGTACTGGAAAGAAAAGGAAGATGCTTCACTTTGTTTCTATCCGACAAGGCTTTGCAGCGCTCAAAGCTGTGTAGAGTCCTGAAGACAATGAAGTGAGGTCAGAAGAACTGAAAGTGGTAACAGGGGGAGTAGCTGCCTGTGGGTTTCCAAAAGAAAAGCTAGGGTGAATGTTGCAGGGAGGGGAAGAAGCTGCATTCTGCAGGGTGTAACAGTAGTTTCTTTTTTATTTGGATGGAAGGGGTTTCAGTGGAAATAATCAAAGCAATTAAAAGCTTTGGGGAAACTTAGAAGACAAATTTTGGCAGCAGCTTTTTGGGAACATTTGAAATCAATACATTTTTAGCAGCTGTGTGAGGGGAAAAATCATGAAAACTGAAATAGTAGGGACCCAAATTAGTTTGCAGTGATGTGAACACAACACAGAAATGTGCTTTGGAAATGTTCCATGGGAAGTGGGGTAGCTTCGGGACACCTCAGCTTTCATTCTTGAGAGGGAAGAGTCAAAGATGATCCTCTGCCTGTTGGCCCAAGGATTACAACTGCAGTGATTATTTGCAGAAATATTCTGCAATAGCAACCAGGAACTATTGATTATTTCTCACACATGTACTGTGGTTTCAGAGAGCAAGATGAGCAAATCCTTGTTTTTCTTCTCAGCAGAAATGTCAGGGAACAAATATTGGCTATCTTTACCAGAATTTTTGCTAGCTAAAATAAAAAGCTTCAAGGGAATTGGAAAGCTCTTTAAGCTAAGTAAAAGGAAATGTTAGTGGATTTGTTTGTTTTAAATAAGGCTTATTCTATAGTCATTATATATGCCTGTGCACCAGTATATGTATATTCTTTTTTAATTTCATAAAATGAAGTTAGAAATTGTGTTCAAACAACATTATTCTGGTTGTACATTTTATTACCCTTCCATTTTCCTCTACTGTTACTCACACTGCAAAAAAAGAGATTGTATTAGTTAGTTGATGGTGTGTAAGAGAGATATTCACCGTATGGAAGATAAAGGTAATCCTAGAACTGATTTGTAGATCATAATCTTTATTATTTCAAGCAGTTTGTGTACAGTAATGGACAATAACACATTAGAAAATTATGCTTAACTTTTCTTCAAAGTTTAAAAGAAGTATGTAGTGCTCTTTCATCAATTAGCAGCAGGAGAGCAAATTATAGTTATATTAAACTGTGCATGCTATATAAATCACAAATCCTGTTAGCAAAGAATTAACATCATAACTGGTAATTTAAAAATTGCCTTTAGCTCTGAATGAGGATTGGCTGTGTACATATTTTAATGGTGTTGAAGAAATAAAAATAGATCTCTCTAGAAAGGAGCCTTTCTGGTGGTAGTGAAATTAATTATCTGCACTTTTATGAAGCCGTAGTGTCTGTCTTAGTTGCGTAATGTTAATGTGCTATAGAAAAGACTGGCTATCTTCTTTGATTCATGGCACTGATTCCAGATTAAAAAAAAATTCCTTTATTTTTTTAATAATGGAAAGACTGGATTGTATCACCAAAGGACATAGACATCTAGTTTTCTCACTTTTGTTGCCTATTCAGGTACAGATGCATGAAAACTGCATGACTTCTCAGATGTGGATTAATAATAAGGAAGTCAAGGAGATTTTTTTTCCCCTCCAGCATATCAAATATGTTTGGTATGTTTCTGAGACAACAGACAAATTGCTGAGTTGCACGCTCCAAGACTTTCCTCCTGCTGGCTAATGAAGTAGAACAAGACATAGAAGAAAAATACACCTTTTTTATTGGTTTGTTGTATCTCATTAATTATCTTGTAGATTCTTTCAGTGTACTGACAACCTCAAAATGGAGTCTATGCAAACACTAAAATGTGGTTTGCAGTTCTGTTGGGTTTTGGCTTGGTTTTGTTTTGTTTTGGTTTTTATTTGTATGTTTTTTCCTGGGAGGGCAGGAGAGTAGTGTTATGTATATCGTTAATACAAATTAAAGACAGCCCACTTACACTGATATTCCCTTCCAATATTCTGTTTATGGTTATACTCACTCAGTCTTATTTTCTTGCTGGCCACATGTTCATCCTTCTCTCCTTCTCATAATTGATGGAAAATACTATATGAAGAACATCTGTATCTTCAAAAATGGTTTAATTCAGTGTGAGTCTTAGCGTGTTGTATCCGCTTTTATCCAGGTGCTTACCTAAGTCGATTCATGCTCTCATATACTTTGAGGTCTTCAAAAGCAGTTTAAGAGTACCCTCCCTCGCTACTGCTGGTAGCTTTGGTCGAGAGAAATATGTCATTCAAGTATTTTGTTGCTCTTTTGTAATAATGCTGGTAATTACTACCTAAAGACTCTTCGCAATTTGTTGCAGTTTGGCTTGGTCAAAGACTGATGTAAAGAGACATTATGGCTGGACACTTGTGTCTATTAATCTCTTACAGCTTAGAGGACTCAATTAGAAGAGAAGGACACAATGATTGTGTGCAATGCAGAACAATAACCAAATAATTTCCACAACCTCTTTAATTTTTAAGATACTTTGCATTTGGTTAACAGATGTGTTCTCTGTTCTTCAAGCTATTTCACATTCTGTTTATACATTTTTAATGTTTCTGTAAGCCACAATGTGTAGGCATTAGATGCAAAATTCAAATTCATGTTCTGGATGGCTTTAAAGGAAGAACTGCTATTTTTCATGTCTCTCTTTCTTTGTTGTTTTTGCTCTACCTGTTTGTTTTGTCATTTGGAAGGTGTTTAATGCAGCCTTTGGAGGGATGAGAGATAGCTGTGAAGAAAGATTAACCTTACAGTGGCTAGGACCTGTTTTCTTTGTCAGCGATAAAGAGTCCCATAACACAGACTATTCGTGCTAGAATTTGTGAGGTTTGGTGGGGGACAACGAAAGGAAAAAAATCTCCCTGGTATTGTATGGATCCCAGACGCCATAATGTATTGCATGGGGTGTATGGTATCCCAGAGCAGAAACTGTATTTTTAGTAGACCCTTTGGGGGAAAAAAATGGATATTTAAAGTATCTTGTTATGTTATGCCTTGCATACCTTCTTGTATACATGGCTGTGATGTATCAAATCACCTCTTGATATGAACTTGTGGGACCCAGTAGAGCTTTCCTGAAGCAGCGTACAAGGAAAAAACTGATAGTGTTGGAAAAGACATTGATTCTTAAGCTGCTAAAGTGGATTTTTAATACTAAATTAGGCTGGAAGAGGATTAGCCTAAGTTAATTTCAACATATTCTGTATCTGCTTTCAACTGGGGAGGTTGTCTTTAAATGTACCTTTTTCTGTTGTTACCTATTGTTGTGAGAGTTCATGTTCTCTGATGCCTTTGTGCTCCTCCCTGGCCTGCAGTAGGATTTCCATGTTCTGTCTCCAGGTTCTCTGGGTGTGCAGGCTCTTGGGCTGAGTGCCAAGGAGGGATGTGTAGGAGAAAGTAGCAACATCTTCTGCAAAATAATGTGGGGGGTTCTTTTGTTCATTTTAGTATAAAAATGTTCTGGCCTGTGCTGTACCTGTTTTGTATGAATTTGTTCTCTTCACTATCTGTTGCATTAGACACACAGGCATGTCTGCTACAAAATTGGAGATCCCCACCAGCTAAGAATTCCACAAGCAGCACTGATCCTAGAATATATTCAGCTGTGATTACTGCACTGTTTAATAGTAAACACTTTGGACCAAAAAGATAATGTTGTGTAACTCACAGAGACATAAATGGCACTTTCATATAAAAATATTTTTCTGGGTGGGATACTTTTCTTTGCTAGACTGCAAGTGTTTTACTTAAGTTTTTGTTATTTTTTTGATTTTAAATGTCAGAGCAAATGTTGATAAAGGTGCCTCATTCAAACCAGAGATAGTTTTTCTTCATTTTTTTCTTTTTCCCCTGAAATTCTCAGCTCTCACTTCTAAAATATCAGCAGCACTGCATTCCCACTGAGTGCCTCATCCTTTGGTCCACTCCTTGTTGTATTTTGTTTTCAGCTGATGAACAGGACCCCAAACTAAGCATGGGAGGTAGTCCTACATCTCTCAGATGGAGCTGCTGAGGCCTTGAAGGAGGTCTGTGGTGTGACTTCCCAGTCCAGCAAAGGCAACACTCTGTGAATGCAGCCTATGAACGAGAGGGAGTGGCTGGGGTCTCTCCTGAAGCAACATGAACTTGCATTGCACTCAGGCACTTCTCAATCACACTGCTCTCAGAAGTGGTCAGATCATGTTGATTTTCTTTTCCGAGTTTCCCACCTTTGAGTGTCTGCCTGTTCCTCGAACATCTAATGATGTGGAGCATGATTGATGAGCCCTCACTAGAGTCATATTCTTGTGATGCAGATGATGAGAGTAGATTTTATTGCTTTCTAACTTCATCTGTGAACTCATCACGCAGAGCTATACTATTTGGGGCATGTTTGTTTTTACTTAATATTTTTTCCTTTAGTTTTTTTTTGAGCAAAAGTTTCTTTGTGTGGTTGTGGCATTTTGTTGCAGGTTTTTTTTTTTTGTTTGTTTGTTTACTTTAATCTAGTCAGACCACCTAAAGGGGAAAAGGAATTGGAGATGGTCGAGTAAGTTGAATAAAGTGATTTGAGAACTGCTAGAAAACATGGAGGAAGCGAGTGGCTTTTGCTTCTTTATGGGTCATTTGTTCTCCCAAGACATGCGTGGCCATGTGTGTTTCTTCAAACATATGATTTCTTTTGAACTACTTTGTAACTAAATTTACTGACAGCATTAGCCACAAGAACAGGTTCACCTCATAGATCATCAGTGTTATGACACTGTTATTTTATGATCCCACAATAAGAAACTGAGGCAAGGAAGTTTAAATGATACTGTCAAGGACAGACTGGCATTGGCAGGTTTTGGTTACTGATCTGTGACTTGGGCTCATTGTCTCTTCTGTAGGAGTCCTGCATGGAAGTTACCCAGTGATCCTTTGTTTTAAAAAAAACCATGTTTAATTCTACTGAAGGTTAATTAAGCCTTTTCTATTTGCTGAGTTAAAAAAAAAAAAGAAAAGAAAGAAAAAGAAAATAAAAGAAGGCATAACAGATGACTTTATTGGTGCACATATATTAGAGTTGCTTTGACATTTATGTTTTCCATACTGATGAATGATTTCTGTGGAAGTAAATCAATTGCACCAGAAGTAGTAGCACAAAGTACCAGGGTCTCCCTGGTCTTAAACAACAGAGGTTTTGAAATATTTTGAAATACGGTTTAACATGTACCTCTTCTAGAAGAATTAGTTGGAGTTTTTTGCTCCTGAAAACCATAACGATTTTGCAACCTGGTGTTTAGTGTAAACATTAATTCAAACTTCAAGGACCTGCCAACCTGACTTCTGAACAGGAAATTAAGAAACTCACTGATTTTCTTTTCAGGTATTTAGTGTTCCCTTCGTTTCTAACTCACACCGCTTTCTTCTGCCTAACTCTGAATATTGTAATCCAAACTTCCCTTCAATATTCCGTCAAATTATTGTAACTTCTTGTAATGTTTTTCTGCCAGCAGATAATAATTTGTTATTATTATCATAGTTATTTTCTTAAGTAATGCACATTTTAAAATATTTTCTTGAAATCAATTATAAAACAAAAAGGGAAATTGTTTAGAAAGAATGTGCTAAGAATTGTAAAGATCTTAGAAATAATTACGTAATTCAGTGATTAATGTCATGATTGACAGTCAGGAAAAAACATTAGTATGTATTATGACAGAGTTTGTAGGAAAGGTATTGAAAGAGATTTTGAAAAACCTATACCAGCACTTTTGATGAAAAATTTTGCCTTCACACCACAATTTGAATAGCAAAACATTTACTTGATTTCGCTGGCCCCCTGTGGATTGCCAAATGATTAGTCTATCTTCCCTAACTGTGAAACCATATGAAATGCTATTATTATAACAATCTACTGTTACAAAATAGCAGTGACTAATACGTAAACTCAAGTGTACAGTGAATTTATAGAATGTACCAGTCTTAAATCTATAAGCTTGATATATGGTCTTTAGGGAATCTGTCCTTTGAGACAACAGTGGAATTAAACGGTGTGTAAAAGTACCTAAAGCTCTGAGGTTCCTCTTCATCTGTCCTGACACAGGTGCTGAATTTGGAATAGATCTTATCAGAATGATACAATATTTCTGCTTTAGGAAGATCTATAGTGAACAATGGGTTTCAGTTGCTTCAACTGAAGGTGTCTGATGCCATTTCACATGCTCTGGGACAGAAAAAACTTGTGTAGGTGTGACACAGCCTTCTTGGAAAGTCAGCCAGAGACCACGGCTTGTAAAATGGTCGTAGACATGTGTGCTCAGGTGGCTGATGTTCAGCTATTTTGTCCAGAGTATTTGTCAGAGCAAAGATTGTTAATGGGAAATAGCTGACCAAAAAAAATCAAAGCTGATCAGTCAATTTTGGTACAGTTGTAACAACAGGCAATGCTGATCTGAGAAGATGAAAACCTGATTTTGATGCCTTCTCTGGAGGGGGAAAGAAAAGGGTAAAAGGACAAAGAAATGCCTTTAATAATTATTTTTAAAAGAGGCATTTTCCTCATTGAAGCAGTTTTTTATTCACCTTTCCCCAAGGTTTCCTCTGTCAAAACATAGCTGTGGGAAGGAAAATGCATGGAAATCAGTAGGAGTTCTGCTGATTTCAAGGAAAAAAGCTTTGATCACTACATATTAACTATCCACCTAGAAGAATTCTGTTCCTTGCTCTAGCTTGTGGGCTCTCATGAGGTGTCTTTCAATGCCTCTGTTCCCAGAAAACTGGAAGCTTTCAGAGGAGACATTTACAAGTAGATTTTTCTCTTTGTAGAATTGACATCTCTATGACACCTTTCTTTCAGATAATGTTTGTTCTGGCACCTTTTTTTTGCTCTGCTTTCTCCCAAAATGTGCTGGTTTGAGGCTCTGGAAGGCTGGTTTCTCTGTTCCAGAGATGGCTGGATTTCAATATGCTGTGAGAATATAGACCCTACAGCAGTCAGGGTAAAAATAAATAAATTATAAATTAATGTATATTATTCATGTTGTTCTCTTGGAAGACTGCTCAATGATGCAAAGTTCTACTAGTGAGAATCTGCAGTGTTAAAGATTATGAGAATATCTGAATATCTGTCTTGCACATTTAAGTATGGGTTTTTAAATAGCTATTTTCCACACTAGCTAAATGTTACCAATCAGGGATGTGACATAAAAGAATGATTCTTAAGCTTATGCTCTTTATGGTTTTTCTGTGCATTCTGTATCACAGAAATTTGTTCAAAATAAGTACTGCAGCTTTCAAAAATTCTCGTTTACAGACACATTATTTTCTGAATTAACCTTCTGCATAATCTTTTGCCTCTTTAAGAGCCAAGGCACTGCAGCTTTTTGTGTGGCCCATTGTTGCAAGTGTGGCCTCACTGGTAGCCACAAGGTACTTTCTGAAGAGAGCTGATGCCAAAAGCAATGAGCTGCCTCGTGTGGTTGCTGTAATTTACAACCTTTAATTCAAAGGAATTGCAATAAGAAAGTGATACCATCAGCTCAAATAGAATTTTGCTTATTCCCTCCTTAGAGGTGTCATTGACCTGTGGGGAAAATATGGGATGCCCAGGCAGTTGCAACACAAAATACTCAAAGGCCAGAGTAGTAAAACATATTATTAAATGTCAATGAATACATTTAGGCATTGGGATGCAGAGAAGGTACCTTGTTTTCAGGACTCAGATTGAAGAGAACAGAAAGCAGCACAGAGATCTGTGGCAGAGACATAGATCAGTGAAGGATGCTTTAAAAAAATGTGTACATCTGAAGATCCTTTAAAATGACTTTTGGAGGGCTGGAAGAGATAGTAATTAATTTTGCATTGACTGCTTGTAAAATATACACAATTAAGCAAGTGTCTTCAGCTCTCAGGTGATTAAGACTGAGGAACTGGAACGCGTACAATCCAGGGCCATTATCCTGTCAGCAGTGGCATGAGCAGAACCCCTGTGCAGGGTGTCCACAGAGTTTGTGGGAGGAAATTACCAGTTGTGGAACTGGAGCAGAGTTCCATTTTTACTGAAGTCTCCCAGGGGATTACATTCTGCCTCCTAAAGGATGAGTCTGGGATTATGGGTATGAGACAGTTTTATAAATTGAACAATAGCAAAAATAGTCTTCCATTCTTACTTTGGATTCAATAAAAGGGCTTATTTTGCGTATTATTTGATGCCCAAAACATGCTAAGTGCAATGGTAAAAATAACTAGCAGTCAAAGATTTTATAACAATGATAGATCTTGACACAGTAGGTAAGAATAGCTCCAGCAGAAGAGAGAATAATGGAGAATAATAGAGAATAAGGTTCTCAAACTACTCATTGGTGCGTGAATTTTTTTTTCAGGATGGAAGGAAAGTTTATATGTTAGGCGGTGAACTAAGCCTTGGGATTTTAATGAGGTCCAGACTCTCTCAGAAAGAGGAAGAGCAAAAGTTCTGCTTTTGGTGTTATTTCTGGATCACTATCAATAGTGCAACATCCTAGTTAAAGGCAAGACTAACTTCTAACAATGCTGCTGCTTTATTAGTGAAAAAGTTTGTAGTTTCACAGTAGTGAATGACAACCAAAATTTTTGGTCAAGGTCTTAAATGCTGTTTTCTCAGTTTTAACTCAACTTCTTTCTCAGATTCATGAATGTCATGCCAGCTTCTTTCTTAAACTAATTTCTTCTTGACTTTTTTCCAAGGAGCACACTTGAATAGGACCAGATGGCACCTGATACTGTCAAACATGAGGGCTTTTCTATAAGTGATTTATAGCTGTGAGAATTTCTGTATTTTGAGCATGTAGCTTTGCAATTTAGATATTATATAGATTAAGTGCTTTGCCTCAGGATCTGCTGCATGACCACACTGCTGTAACTACTGTGCAAGTTTGTGCAAGGATACAGTAGCTCTTATGAAGTTAAAAAGTTTATTGCTATACATAGCTTCTGTTTCAGCAGAATGGAACATCATATGTCATATAACACAGGTGAATATTTAATTTGTTTTGGTTTATGCTGTTTTCATAGCTTTTGTAATCTTTTCACAGTTTAATTTTACCTTCACTGTCTAAAGTCATGCAGCTCAGTAACAGTTGTGCCTGCACTAAATGGCTGAGTTAAAAGGCAGTATTAATGCTTGGGCAACTCACAGGGGTATATGCACATGTTCTTCTATTTGGATTGCATTAAATGAGTTTTCAGAACCATATGGCAACGTACCTTAACTATTCTTTCTAAAAGAGTCTAACTGTTGCAGCCTTCTGTTCTAATTAGTTACATCTTCTGAGCTTTACCAATTCACTGGAAAAACTCCACGTTTAATATTGCTTAAATTTTACCCAAATGCCTTTTGTTCTTGTGGGTGTATTTTAATACTGTGTGTGTGAAATGCAGATCGCTTCTTAGTTACTTGCTTTACTTTTAATATCTCCCCAGACAATACATCACTATTTTGAAACAGTTTCCATTGTTTATTACAGTGAGAAGTATTTCTCCTAAGTAGTTGGGATTTGATACGTTGTAGAAGTCATACAAATATTCTTTCCTTGAAACAAGAAGGAGATTGCAGAACTGTGGTGAAATATATTACCTATGTCCATTCCACCCTCTTGGGGACAGGACATGGGTTTCAGATGGGAGTGTGCTAGCCCATCATTTCCAGATGTTTGAGTATTCTTCTGGAATACGTTCTTTATAAAGGACTTAATGTTATACAAAGGATTTGCCGTTTATTTAACTGCTCTTTAAAATCATCAAATAATTCTTACTACAGGAGTAAGTTATTAATAGGGTTTTGCAAACACAGCAGCATGTTCTCAACCACTGAGCTGAACCTATGCACTTTCCATTAGCAACTGGGATAACATTGGTGAGATTTGTACTGTTTAGTCTGTTAAAGGTGGAACTGTGTCTACATTATGTGTAAATGTGAACTTGTATCTTAAATGGGAGTATCAAATTTATTGGTTTTGTTATCCAAACCAGTTCAGAAAATGGAAGAAGCACTAAAAGTTGGTTAGCATGAGCATATGAAGACAGATAACTTTTTTTTTAGAAATTTGTAGGTCTTCGTGTCTCTGTGTAGAAAAGAGGAAAATACCTACCACAGAGTTTTTCATCGGTAAAAAGAAAACTACATTCTCTTGTTCCCAAAGGCACTGCGCAAGTAAGAATAATATAAGCTGTAATATCAAATCAATCACATTTACATTTCAAAAGCATCCTTTGCAAAAGTGCCCCAAGGGGCTGAATTCTGCTAATAAAACCACAAATAAAATAAAATATTTAGCAAGCTATATCAAGCACAGGTAGGTTGTGCATCTTTTGTAAGTCTGACCTTAAAAATGAACTGGAAATCAGAATTTTTCAAAAAAAGTTGGAAAAATCCATTGTCTAAAGGTAGGGACCAAAGAATACAAACAGGGCATGGAATCCATAATATTTGCTGATGATCAGAGAGAAAAGCCACTGGGGCTGAACAGAGATATCAGCCTGAACAAGAGAGAAAAAATGGTCATATGGGTGTGAAACTCCACAACACTGCATTGAAGAGTAGATGTTTTGCCTGTAAAAAACCCCAGAGCTTTCTTAATTGATTGTTTGAGATAAGAATAAAATTGTAGGATCAGACACTCAAAATTCGAACATTTTCTTAAATTTATTCCCACATTGTCACAACTGGGTTGTACTTTCAGTCAGGCTTTGAAAGGAAATGAACAGTGTAGATTTATGTTTTAAAAGACTTACAAGGGCAGGTGGCTGTAGATGGCCTTTGATCCAAGGATAGTGTAAACTGGCCTTTTACCATAAACATTTTCATGCTTTTCTTTAGCATCAAAAAGGTTCAGTTTAAAGGGTTTAAAACAGGACAGACCACACACTCGTGTGTAATGCTACTGTCTCTCCTTGACTTCTTCAGAGCCTTTTGAGTTGCTCTCCAGGTGACTTTAAATAAGGATATTTTTTCTTTTTCGGTTGGAATGCAGTATTTTTTGCCCTATATTTTTACTAATAGATATTGTTCTGAATTGGACTAAAAGTGTTGCTGCCAATGGGGAAGCAGTAGTTGCCCTTCATCTGGGAATATCGTTATGAAGCAGAGATGCTCTTTTACAAGAACAGATGGTAGAGTGATAGCAGCTTCCACTTCAAACATGAGCAGGCACAGGGTGCATGTGGGCAGAAGGTTTCATTGCGAATGATTTTATGAAGCCTTGGATATACAGGCGAGAGAAGGTAGATGGGGTACTGGAGCAGTGAGACAGGGCTGTATTTAAAGCACCGGATGTTGTCAAAAAATCCCTGGCATTCAAGTTCAGAGTAAAAGCCAAAAAATCCTTCTGAACTGTCAGCTAGAAAGAAGTTTGGTGCTCTGTGAGTAAAGAAAATATGTCCTTTTATTTTAATTTCTGTTGCATTCAAGACAAATATGTGTGTTTGGGTTTGGTTTGTTTGTTTATTTTTTGTTTGTTTATTTTTTGTTTTGTTTGTTGGGAGTTCATAGGGTTTTTTTGGTTTTTTTGTTTAGGGTTTTTGGTATTGGTTGGGAGGGTTCTTGGGTTTTTGCTTGTTTTTTTTTTTCTTTTTTTTTTATTTTCAGACTGAATTGCATGAGATACTTGGTTCTATCATAAGTTTCTCATCCTAATCAGAATAAACTGCAGGACTCCTGAGTTGGCTGATGAATTCTGTCAAAAAGGATTATCAGAAATATGAATTCTGTTAATTTGCTATTGTATCTCAGTTGTTGCTGTAAACAAAACCCTTACACTTTCTCCATGGAAGCATTTGATTCCTGATAACAGGTAATATATTTATGTAGAAGCCTTTGTAGTGGCTTTTAACTTGTGCTGGTCCATGATAAGCCTTGGACTTGGTGGCTGTTTGGTGCCACTGTTAACAGGAGTCTGAGTGCTTTACTTGTGACCTTTCCAGACATCCAAACACCTTTACATTGACTCATTTGTCCCACGGACATATTGCTACCTGACCCTCTTAATGAATCTCTCTGTTCTGGAAGCAATGAGAACAGACACCAATAGACCATCTGAAATGAGTTTCTTAATGAGTAAAAAGTCATTCCATCAGTAATGAAATTAATACAATGTGCTTGCCTCAGGATGGGAATCTTATGTCACTGTGTTTCCCTCCCTCCTTCCGCCCTACAATATCTCTTGCTTTTCTGGCTGCTTCCTCATAGCCTTTATAAAAGAGCATCCCCTTGCCATACCTCTGACATTTTCCTTGGTGTTGCCTAGTTATTTTCCTTTGTAGCAGGGCTTTAGCAAATCAGTGCTATGACAGATCCTGAGCCCCAGGAGGCCTGGGTACCTGGCTTGTCTGTGTGTATTGGTATGGACCAGAAGTGCAGTGAGTGTAGATAACTTTTGACTATACCCTGTCAAGGAGATTTTCATGAAACTTGGAAGGAAATCTGACTATTAAAAGTGGTGAATAGACAGGCAGGTTAGAGACATCTGTGACTTCTTTTCTTAGATCAGCAAGCTGAAAATGACAAATGAGAGGGATGATGCTGGAAAAATACTGGAATGCTGCTCGCTACTTCTAGTGGCCCTTCAGCTGAATCTGGTGTTAGTGCAGACTCAATCAATTCCTGTTTGTTTCATGCGAGTATTAGGTGCCTTCTGTACTAGTCAACGCTTTAGTGGCAGACGTGTTTTTGCAGCTGATGGATTCATAGAAAGGGCAGAGCTGTGTAGGACACACAAGTTTTCTTTATATTTAGGCAGACAGATCAGGTGTGAATATAATGACACACAGGGTCAAAACAAACCCATGCAGCTCTACAGGCTCGGGGCAGAGTGGCTTGAAAGGTCGCTGGTGTAAAAGGACCTGGGGATGCTGGTTGTCAGCCGGCTGAACATGAGCTAGGGTGTGTCCAGGTGGCCAAAAAGGCCAGTGGCATCCTGGCTTGGATCAGCAATAGTGTGGCCAGCAGAATCAGGGCAGTGATTGCTCCTCTGTACTTAGCACTGGTGAGGCCTCACCTCAAATCCTGTGTGCAGTTCTGGGTCCCTCACTACAAGACAAACATTGAGGGGCTGGAATGTGTCCAGAGAAGGGATGAAGCTGGTGAAGGGCCTACAGAGTGAGTCCTGTGAGGAGTGGCTGCGGGAGGGCTGGACGTTTTATTAAAAGTTGGTTGTTGCACTTAGGGACATGATTTAATGGTGGACTTGACAGAGTTGGATTCGTGGTTGGACATGATGATCATAAAGGTCTTTTCCAACTGAAACAATTCTGTGTTTCCATGAACCAATTGGTAAGTAATGGTTGTCTTTCTCTCCAGGCATCCCTTCCTTCTCCCTTCTGCATGCGTGTATTTCCTTCTCTGTTTTTTGACGGTATCCTAAATTCACATGTCAGCTTCTTTATTCCTCAAGCTAACTTTCAGTCTGGTTTGCTTCTTACCCCTTCTTTTATTTGCATGTACGTGTGCAAATTCACAATAGACATTACCAGCAAATATGTGCCCCCCTCTTTTGAAGACAGTGTTTCATTTGTATCATGACTTTGCCCCCAGGAGTTCTCACCCTGTGTTTGTGTGTCACTGCTCTCAGCTCAAACACAGGTCATTGGCAGCAGGGAGCTTTTTACCCTGGAGTGCTCTTTTGGTGTCCTACAGTATTCTAAACAACATCAACCTGTTGTTTGTCTGTCTGTGTTTGGGTCTGTGGAATATGAAATGTTAAGGCCCATTAAGTTTTGTAGCAATTGGATTTTTTGCTGGAAGTGGTCTTGGGTATTTTAAGCAATATAAGGATGGGTATAAATTGAGTGGCATTTTGAAGTTTTCTTTCACTTGAACTCTCATCTCAATTGAATTGCAGTGAAATCGTAGCGAAAACATTTCATCTAATTGTTAAATAGTTCATAGGCAGAGCTTGGTTTTAAATGAAATTTGCAGGATATGACAGCTCATAAAGCAGCCTTAGTAGGGGTGAGGCATAGATTTCACTGGCAATCTTCCTGTGGTTTGTAAAAAATTCAGTGATTGGTTTTGAAATAATTAGAACCAATTGATCAGAAGTTATCATCCACAAAAGAAAGAGTTTTATCTGAAATTAAGAAAATAAAGTGTCAGAGGATAGTGTGTCCTTCAATTTCTATTGCTTTATAGGAATAATATAGCCTTTCTCACTTCCCCTGCAATTTCTGTGTTGTAGTATATATTTTCAAACCAGTGAAGTTTTGGAACAGCTTTTAAAATGACAGTGATGAAAAGTCATGGTGTGAAGTTGGAAGGGATGCCCACCTGAGTCAACTCATTTCAGGGTGACATCTTCGAGTCAGCCTGCTGTGCTCACCACATGTTGGTAGATGAAATACTTCTATACCAGAAAAATACTCGCGATCAATTAGCAAAGTATTTCAGTCATGAGAGTTCCTACAAGGAAGGCGAACTGGTCTCTGGCTTCTGAAGTAAATGAGTTTGTTTGCTTGCTGGGTGCTATTTTTGCTGGCAAACTTAAGTGTTTATGAGAGAGAGCTGTCCTGAAGTATGGTTTGAAATATGTTCACATTTTAATAGTGTGTTTTACCCATAGGTTGCTTTCTTTTTGCTTGAACTGTTTTGTTCGTGTGCCTTAACTCGACATTTGCATCTAAATACTTTGTAACTCTGGAGAAAATAGGATCAAGTGGATGGTGAAAAATCAAGACATGTAGATTGGACCCAAACCTAGTTCTTGTTTTACACTTCTTTTCTGTATACCATAGGCTTTTCTTGAGGACAGGATACAGGAGGTAAAATAGTGGCACTATGTACATCTTTAACAAACATGGAAATGAAGAAATCTAAATGGAGAATCTCTATGTCTTAAGTGTGTGGAAACATATCCTTACTTTTTCAATAAGGGATGCATTTGAGGTTATTTACTCTTATCTCAAGTAATGTGAAGCATGTGAAGGAGAAATGAAAGGATATTAATTCCAGAACTTGTTATCTTTTATCTGCTAACAATATCTAAGGGTTTTTCTGAACAGTTGAAGTGTTAAGTGGTTCATGAGCCTGCCTTGCTCTTTCTTTGCTAGGTAGATATAATTTGAGTATTTATGAAAGGCTATTATCCTGCATGGTAGATATTTACCTTCCTTTTTTTCTGTTTATTTACCAGTTGATAGTGTTTTTATAATGCCAGAAATTCTTGGCCTTGGAAAATATAAATTGTGTTTTAAATTTTTGTCATCTTGCTGATAAACAGCTAGAGGACAGTTCCCAGCAAATGTAAAACAAGATGCTGTTTGAGTGAAGTAATTTCAGACTCTGGGCCAAATTAAGTTTCAGTGAAGTGGGTACAGCTTTGGCAGAAGTGTACAGGTCCATGATGGTTATGGCACGTGCAGTTATTCTGAACTTAGGATCCAGGCGGAAATTTAGGAACAGTTCTGAATCCAGATCAGCATTCAGATTCTAAACAGTCCCTGCTTTGGCCTGAATTCAAGCCACAAAATTTGAGAAACTGAGGACCCTGGATCCCTTATGTATCTTTCATTTGGGATTGTTTGCATTCTGCTAAGAGTTGCAGTGCAGAGGCAACTTGCCAGTCTCAGTTTGGAGAATGAGACTAACAGGTACAGCAGAGTTGTGGACTAGTTTACAGTGTTTCTCTTGCATTTGAACACAGATCAGTCTCAAATTTCTATGGTGTGCAGGTTTGCATTAGGAAATTTATTATTTGCTCTTTGAGTGCTCCAATTTTTGAGATGCTGGGAAAAAAGAAAGCTCAGTGATATAGATTTAGTTTAAAAGCAGCATGTGTCTCCAAATACCTGATTCTAGCTGCTCTAGGAAAGGTGTATGAGGTGCTTTTTGTGATTAAATCCAGCATAAACAGTGGAGAATGCTGAAACAGGGCTTATGGTAGCTATAACTAGGCTGCAGGAGAGCCTGTGGGAATTGGAGTGTGTTGCTAATGTGGTAGCTTTTGCTATGAGGGCGGATCATTCCCAAAGGCAGATTACAACAGAGTATCTTTAAGGCATCTAAATGGTTTTGAAATTCCTAATCCCAGCCTGTTTGCCGCAGTTTAGTGCTGTGTCAGGTTCAGCAGCACTCAAAGGCTGCTAATAAGGGCTTTTATGCATAGTGGTGAACAGTTATTGAAATGTTAGTGGGACTTGTGTGTCAAGGGTGTGCAGTCTAGTCCCATTTCTATTTAAATCACAAGACAGGAAACTAAGTGATGTGAAGAGGAGTATGGTTTGCAGGAATGGAGATGGCCTTTCCTATCAGCAGAGCAGATGAATCATCTTTGCTGTGGGACTTTCTGTGGTAATGTGATTAATACCATTTAGTCTGGAGAAATTCGTGCAGATGCATCTATTTAAAGTAAAAAGAAAGCCTGCCATATCAGTATGTTTCTGAGCAATTTTTAAATTTTCTTTTTATTTCATCATCAGTTTGAATCTGAGAATCTGATACTGGTCTAAAAATACAGAATTAGTGCATAACAAGTTGGTCTCTGGTTCACACAGCTGCAGTTTTTAGTATGTCCTCAGGATTTAAATACAGCAGATAATTCTGCATGGCTGCATGCCCTTACATTTTATGTTGCCCTACCCCATATCACTGTATGCATTATATCCTTTTGATTTCATAGCTTTCAGTAGCAAATTGATCAGGGTGCCAGTATGTCTAGTCCACAGTGCATGGCACACCATTTACTTTCACTTTAGTTTTCAGAAGCTTAAGCTGAAATCATTGCCTTGATAGTCTGCTCTGCTGTTTGTATAGAGTACTGCTTTTGATTTTTCAGACTAAAGAACCAGAAACTATGAGAAAGTTCTGTGAGAAAAAACAAACATGAAAATTTCTGCAGCGGCCATAGAGCAGCTGTGTTCTGAAAGTAACTAACAGAAGGTTGCTTCTTGCACCTGGGCAATAATGACCTTTAAAGGAATGCTGAATCACTTAATAGAGATCCTCGTTACAGATTAAGAGAATGATGTGACACTTCATCCTCCTTGAGATTCACCAAATTTTAATTTACCAAAGGCAATTTACAGCTTTGTTCACCTCCTCACCATTGGAAACATACACAGAAAATACTGCATAAGAACTAATTCCCCACTAAGGAACAAACAGCCCCAGGAAGCAATATTAATCCTTGACATCACACCTTCCTTCCAAATATAAGATGGCTTCAACTGTGCTTACTCTAACCTAAGTTCTGTGGCATTAAAGGAAACTCTAATGCTTGTAGCTTGTCTTTCAGACAGCTGATGACAGCAAAAAAGGCCAAGTTTATTTAATGTGTCTCTTGACAAATAATAAATCAGTTTGAGCTCTCACCCAGAAATCTAGTAAAGCTCCTTTTGCTGGTGCCTTTGGAAGCAGAATTCTTCATCCATAAGCATGGTGGAGAAAATTTATGACTGCAAGACCTCCCTTTTAATTGGAAAAACACCTGAACAACAATCTGAAGGGGCAGTGAGACAGTATTCTCCTCCTCCTTGTAGTCAGTGGCAGTGAGATCACCCAATTGTGTTTTCTATTCCTGTAAAAAGAAACATCCTATTGAAGTATCAGTGTAGGCCAAACACCTCCTTTCAGATCAGCTTCCTGTCCCAGCAGTGGTTTCTTGGTCTTGCCTCAGGTTCTGGCACGTGAAAGAAAGGAGTGATGTAAGTGGAAAATAACTGAGGTCCCCTGGCTTTCACTCAGGGCTATGTTCCAGTGGGTGCTTGCTAGTCCCCTAGGATACATCCTGGGAGTACAAGGAGCTCTTTAAAGGATTAGGAGACCAGCTGGATGAAGCTCATCAGTAACAGTTTCCACCTTAGCCCCAGTGAAGCACACAAAAGCTCTCATTTTCCCTCTGAAATGTCTCACAGCAAGCCTGCATGGTGTGCACACACGGCTGTTTCCCTGGGGAGGAGCAGAGACACAGGGAACTGCGAGTAACACTGATTGTGCCCGTTAGCGACATCAGGAGAGGATTTACTGTAGTGATCATGCTGGGACAACCTGCAAGGAGCAGAGGAGAGGCATGGCCTGTGTGCCACCTTTTCTCTGCACTAGCTGGAGGGAACCTAATGGCTTATGGGAGAATGGCAATGCTAGGAGAAAGTAATGAACTTAAAAGCAACGTCCTTGCTCTTAACCTAGCATGCTTGGGTCTGGGCATGTTGTAGTAGCTGAGAAGCAGAGTTTATGACTATATATATATATGGCTGTATAAATATGTAGATTAGTGGCTGCTCGTAGACCAAAGGAACTGATTTAAACCTGGTTCCTTCTGCATGGCGATATCTAGTGATAAACTAACTCCATAACATGCTGAAATCCAGTAATCTTAAACAAAAGCTAAGCAAATATCTTTTGAGAGAATAGGCAGAAAGAAAAGGAGACCTTGACAGGAGAATAATAAGTAAAAAAGCAAAAATAAGACACAAGAGAATAAAAGCAGAAAGCATGAAACAAAAGCAAAACCAAATCTGCTAATAAGAGAATTGTCAGGCAGGAAACAGAAATAGAGAACAAACAGAGAGCAAGACAGTAGTAATGAGACAGGGAGGAAATCGGATTCAAAATGAAATCTGGTAATAAAAGAACTGTCAGACATAAAATGAGCCAATGTGTGATAGAGGAAAAAAGAGCCAAGGAGACGGAGCAAGGCAATCTTTGAAGAATTAACCTAACCAGATGTGGCCTCCAAAGGTAATTTGTAGAAAAGTTGATGTAACTCCTGATTTCTAATGAAAAACAAACTCCAAGAAACACATTTCTTTTATGCTCTTAGGAAAAGGGTGTTTGGCTTTTTTTAAAAATTAGAAACTACGCACGAGAAATCAGATGGTTTTGCATTACTTTTACAAGACTCTTGTAGCTGAGGCTGTGCTGAAAGCAATGTTCAACTAATAAACTGTAATGGATCTTGTGGTTTCTATGTTGAATCTGGTGTGCTTAGTCATCCACCCTTATACAGGTTCCTTGATGTAGCTGCACTGCTTTAGTTTCAAAATACAGACTGTGGTATAAACACACACAGACATCACAGAGACTGGAATGGAACAGAATTCAAAATGCTTGTAAAGGTTTTGGTTGTGGGAAGCATTTCTTACCTTGCCACATGGAATCGAAATCAGTGGAGGATGTGAACCATTTTACTCAGGCAGAATAAACTCATTGACTTCAAGGGATCTAGGATCGAAAGAAAGACCACTGATTTAATAGGCTAGCTCAAGAAACCCAGAAGTCCACTTAAAATGCTTGTAATGTTGGAATTCTTAAAAATTCTTGTGTCCAAAGGAGTATATACAATAAAAAATTAAATGCACGTATTGGCAGTGCCTTTCCCAGATATGTACTGCCTTATTCACAACCACTCCTTGCTTTCCAGCAGCAGTGGCAAGTCCCTTGCTTGATGTGTCGTATTCCATTTGAAAACTGCTTATTTTATCTTGTTTCTTTATCTCAGTTAGATGGCTAAAATTTCTCAAGTAGAAATAAAATCTAATATTAATAAAGAGTACACATATTTCCTCATGTACCAGAATATAGATATTTGCACTTAGTGTTGCCATTTGTCAGCTATTTGGATAGAAATACCAGAAATAGCAATTGAATTACTAATACAGGCAAACAAAGCCGACACTTGTGGACTGAATGCAAGGTCAGGACTGATGCAGAACTAACTCAATCCATGCCTTTCTGTGAACTTCAGTGACCCTTGGAGGAAGCTCTTTAGAGTTCTAGTTGTGTTAAAAATAGTAATTCATCCAATCTACTTTTACTTTTGAGGATAACATAGAAGAAGGTACAAGCTCTATGGACACAACTTTTGAGTTTTTGCTTGATTTGGTTTTTGTTGGGTTTTTTTCCCTTCTTTTCCATATATATATTTTTTTAGAAGAAACTAATGCATTTTCTGTGTCTGTGGAAATGGAACACTTACACTGGGATACACTTGAAGCAGTATTTCTAGCCACATGTATGTAGCTCTGTGAAAATTAGTGGGAAGGTGACATTTGGAGAACTCTTCTGAGAGCACTCAGGGTGACAGTAGGGAATGAATAATAGAAGTAGTGCTTGCAAAGTTTTCTCTTGTGAAATTTGTCATGTCTTAAGTTATCATGTTTGATGCTTTCAAAGTAGTCGGTTACCTCAAGGTACCTTACAACTGGCCAAATTGTAGGTTAATCTGCTTGGAGTTTGGGGGAAACGGGTGGGAGTGGTAGTGAGGTGGTGTTTAGAGTATTTAAGTGGCTGGAGAGAAAAATTTAGTAATGTAGGTTGGAATATGATTCTTATGGTTTTGGGTTTAGAGACATTTCCGTGATCCTGCTTGCAGTTTACAACATGGTCCTTGGCTGCAGTATAGCCTTCAAGTGAAAGATTGTTTCATGGAGCTCTTGCAAAAGCTCGAATATAGGATATTTGGTCTCCCCACTAAAGTTCTGGATCTCAGACAATTTCTCAGATGAAATTCACATCATATTTGGAGATGAAGTTAATAATTTATGTAACTGTATTGGAATTAAGCTACTTAGGGTTTCATGTTCTTATAAGGAAACTGCATGCAGAATGATGCCTTAAGGATTAAACTCTTGACGGTGGCAATAAATAATGCAGAAAATTCAAATATTGAATGCAGAAGAGACTTCAATCAGGCAGAGCCTTGCTGAGATTTCTTTTCACACTACTCTGTTAGCATTTTTTCTAGTGTTAGTCCTGAAACCAGTGGCCTCCTCTTGAGAATTTTATCATGAACCATATGTACGCTTTGGTGTGGTTTAAAAACGAATACTCAACTTGAAGGCAAATTGAAATGCAGGAGGATGGAACCCAACAGGGTCAGGTCCCAAGTGTATCTCTGTGTATTTCATCCAAACAATTTCTGCCCTGAGTTATCATGTAAATGATAATAAAATAGTTAAAGTCCCATGGGATTTGAAATCAATAGCCAAGAGTAGAACTACACATTTGTTGCATTTTTAAAATTGCTTTAAAGAGGGAACTATTTTAGTAGATTTTTATCCAGCAAATGACACAGCTGCTTTAATAAACAGTCCTGCTAGAAAATCGTATAAAAGCATTAAGAGGAACGTGCAAAGACAAGAATTCAAAAGCTGAAACATCAAGCAGTGAAAGAGTTGGTGAGCTGTGAAACCTTTAACTCTGTATTCTTTTGGGTTTTCTTTATAATGGAGCCACTATAACCTCCATCTATGTGCCAGCCATTATTGTTAGCAACAAGAACTGGGCTCAAAGTCTGTAGTGTCTGTGTAGAAACATGAAATAGAATTATTTTGTGTTCCTAATGAGTAACCTGGGAAAAGCTTGCGCTTGCATCATGGGTGATGTTCCCCCACTCACATGCACAGACTTTGGTAGCACAGTTTCTGACTTTTTAATAAGTGTATTTCTCCAGAACCTCTTTACTCTGTAGGGATAAAACTGTTGGCTAGGATTTAGAAAACACTATAACGAAGTGGATCATTGCATCAGGAGACATGCAGCCATGGGAATGTAGAAGCCAGACATCCCTTCTCTGGTGTCCCAGCCTTGTCAGTGCCTTTCTCAGAGGATGTAAGGTCTTTTTTTTCTTCCACCATGTGGGCAGGCCTCTGGGGAAGCCCTGTGCTTCTGTGCAGGACTTAAAGAGGCAAGCTGCAAATGTACCAGACCGTTTTGTTTGGGATGGGAAATGCTCAGGTAGTCAATTAAAGGACTATAGCTGTCTGCAACTGCCATGGAAAATTCAGTCTGCAAGTGCTGTGGCTACAAAAGGACTAATGGCTTTAATTTGGTGAGAGAAGGATTTCTGTTCTCTCTGAAGAATGATAACGGCAGAAAAGCCAAGGGATAAATTCTAGGCACTTCATGGCAAAACACTATTTGACTCTATTTGTTTTATAGAGTTAAAAAATTAGGGTATTCTTTTTCAGTTGTAGAAGCTGAGGAGGCTGGGTACTGGTAGAGTTTAAAAATGTGCATTTTGCACAACAGTGCTGAAGTAACAAGTACAAACCAGACAATTCAGAAGCAGTGTCATGAGAAAAGTGTCTGAAATAAAACTGCAGGAAAGCAGAAAGGAAATTAAATGCCAGGCTTCTGTGAAAGATGGAATATTCCCACTCCTGGGAATAGAATTTTTAAGGATTTTAAAATTGTAGATTGACAATTCCTTATACGAAGAAGACAACTTTCTAGATTTGATTCATAAAATCGAAAGTAAGATTTTCATGGAAAATAGTTAAGAAAGCTATTCATTTTAATTTGAATAGAAGAATTCTTTGCAGGGGTTAGTTATAGCAGAAACTGTTTTGAACAGGCCAAAGTAGAAGCAAATTCCCAGGCTGTATTACTGGGAAAAATATGTAGCTGGCATTTTATCAGCAACAATGAAAAGCAGCAAGGGGTAAAAAGATGCCTTGGCAGTTTAGTTGAAGCTCTGTATTTGAGTTGAAGCATTGTTTGTTTTTCAAGAATCAAAATATGATCTAGGCTTGAAACGAGGATGCTATTCCATCCAGTGCAGGTGGGCTTACTGAGTGATAGCACTCAAAGAGCAGAACAGCCTTTTAAACAAATAATTGTGATGATGATGAGACCACATTGAGAGCCTTAGAGCTGTTGCAAAACAATGGAAATTGTGCCACGGAGTTCAAGCAATACAGTGTGCTGTGAAATTGCTGTACACAGAGCATGGGCCGATCAATGAAGCTGCGGCATTTCTTCCCAAGGGAAAGAACTCTCCAAAGGCAAGCCACTGAGAATGGAACTAAATGCTAGTAACATGAAAGGTGTGAGAGTTGGAATCAAAGCAGGCTTTTCAGACAGATCACAGACAGGCAAATTGAGGAAGAAGGTTTGCAGCTGGTTTTGTGCATATTCCAAGAGTGCTGCCAGTGAAAATGCTTTTAGGGTTCTGTATGAAAAGGCAGCATGTGGGAAACCTGAAGAGGCAATGGAGGGTACTCCTGAAGACAAAAACTGGCAGGCAGACTCCAGTGCCTCCAAATTCTGTGCTATTTGGGAAAACTGTAGGATTCATGGGAGCAAGGTTACTACAGCATATGAGATATAAGGATTGAGTTACTTTTTTATTTGCCTCCCAAATAACAAACCCAGACTAGCTATGCAAGTTAGTGTAGTGTTCCATCACTGCAGTCAGTGCCCAAGTCCAGGGAGATGTTAGAATCCAGGAGTGATGATTCTTTAGTCAGTGGCTGGATAGTGGCTTCACCTGTTGACAGAAGAACCACTGGAAATAGAAGGTTGTCTTGATATAACTTTGTTTTACATGGGATATTATCAATGAAAAAGGCAGGGCTGCTTTTTAGAGAAATAGAGAGAAAATCTTCTTAAAGCAAAAGGCTTATTTATTCAGTTTGCAGAAGGCTGAGATCCAGTATGGTGCATGTTTTGAAGGCCCATAACTGTCAGTGTTTCCAGTTAGATATTACAGGACACTCCTGTACAACCTTACAGTCCACAGTGCACCTGCAGTTTGATGCTCTGCTCTGTGCTAGTCCATCCTGTGGTTAGTGTATGTGATAAAAACTCTTTAAAACATTAAGGGATAACTGCAGCTGAGTAGCTTAGATCATAGAAATGCTGTATTTGATATCCCCCCCCCTCAATGTACCTAATCCTTCAGCATGTGAAATGTGCTTGGTTTATGTGTAGATTTAGATGCCTCACCCCACGAATCAACTCTAAATGTAATGAGGTCCAGTTATTCTAGTTAGGCTCCAAGTATCAGCACACAAGGGCACGCATTACCCAGCTAGTACAGTGTAATGTAGACAGTACAAAGTGATTACTTGACCAGACCCTCAGTGCTATTGAATTCCAAGCATCTCAATTGAGTCAGTTTTAGTTCAGTATTATTTCTGCTTGTTTTCCCCCCCTTTTGATTTTCCATGTTTTCACTTCTTTATCACTGTCAAGTCTGACACTAACCTACATGTGCACTCAGAATCACTGGGGCAGAAATATTCAACATGCTGACTGTAGAACACATTCCAGCATCACAGCAGAGACATGGATGCCAGGATAATCGAAATTTGAGAGGTGCAAGTACAGAATTCCTTCTTTACTTTAAAAAAAAAAATCTCCTTTAGTGATTTTTGTTGGAAATTATTGACTGCTATGTAGGCTGAAAGCTTGATTCACTGTTCTTTGCTGAGAAAATTACAGCAAGTTATCTCACCATCTGTGATACTCATGTGGATTCTTCAGAGAAATGGCACAGTTGTTATCAATCAAATTGCTTTATCAAACAGACCTCTGCACTCTGCACTATCAGAAGACTGTGTTCACAGGACAAAATAGAGAAAAATTATATAATGTATTACTCTCCTCTGTTCCTTTTTAAGATGGTTGGGTGCTTGATTTACTGCCGGCCAGGAAGGCAGGTTTGCTGAATTCATGTGTGTAAAACACTTGAGATGCACATTCTGTTACAATACCCTCAGAAAAGGCTTTCACTCAGCAGTGCCCTCCAGCAGTTGTACAAATCAGAAATGTAAGTCTGTAGGTTGTAATCCTTTAAGACAGCTTTCTCAATCTTCTGGGCTGAGGTATAATCAGACAGCATTTCTGGAACATGCCAAAGCAATCAGGAGCAGACAGCATTTCCTACACATTAAATGGGCTTTTTCAAGATTCTGTCATTAAAATCTTATACCAAAATGTTAATTGAACAATATCAGATTCTTGCATGCCTGTATCTCTTTTCCTT
Organism: Dasyornis broadbenti; assembly: GCA_013397935.1. Classification (NCBI taxonomy): domain Eukaryota; kingdom Metazoa; phylum Chordata; class Aves; order Passeriformes; family Dasyornithidae; genus Dasyornis; species Dasyornis broadbenti. Next base: position 4,854,651 of record VZRN01005936.1, on the reverse strand, counting down.
CCTTAAAATAGAGTTTAGCAATAGAAATATTTCTCAAGCCGGCTAGCCAATGTCTGGGAATACAGAACAGTTGTCTCTAATGAATCTTCTCTGTTTTTCTTTCGTTAATTAAATATTCGACATTGTAGCATCCTCATTTCTCACTTGTTTGAACTGGATCAGCATCCATTCTCAGAACATATCGTTGCACCAGTTCATTCTAATCACACTGCTGCCTTGAGCATGTATTTAATCGCATCCCTGGGAACAGAAGCTGTGTAGTTCTATCCACATGCATTGTACATCCCCAAATTTCAGAACTTTGTTGTTGTGGTTGTTTTGTGGGTTTTGTTTTGTTCACCTCCACACCATCCATGGTTTGTTGTATAAGTCTCCCATGCACCCAAACCTCATGAAGTACATTTTGCTCTTCATCTTCAGTGAAATGCCAACATAGCATGATTTTCTGACAATATATATTTTTGTCTACTTATCAGTTTGTGACTTTTACCATTGATATAAAAACACAGTCCAGTAAAGATCTGTGACTTACTGTAGTTGTAGTATATGCATCTTTCTTCATCTTTTCTCATTGGGTTCATGGGATTTAAAAAGCTTAATTTTTTCTTAATCTTGAACTGAATTCTTTTCGGTGATGAAAAGCAGAAATAGTTCAATTGATGTAAATACATCACATTAGCTGTTGTGTGTGAGAGAAATGCAGGCTCTGTTGGTGCAGTGTGGTTGTGGAACTGTTGTTGTATGTGATTTAACAAATACGTGCATTTTCCAGCTTGGCTGTATTAAAACATCTTCTGAAGTAAATTTGAGGTAAATGTGTGTCAGGGTTCTTCTGACTTCAGCTGGTCATGTCTGATGAGCTGCTGAGAGAATTTTAGAATTTCTTTACAACATTGCTGATACTTGAGTAAGCAAGCTTTTCTCCGTGTGTGGTGATCTCACGTGCCCTTTATCCTCTTTATACTTTCCTGCTCTTCTGCTCTCTCCTTCTGTACTCTGAGCATGCAAGATGGGAAACGATCTGTCAAGTCTGGAGTTACATCCATGGGCTGGCCAGCCAGCAAAATGTCAAGTAGACTGTTGAATAGCTGCGTTGTGCCTAGCTGACCTCAAGTGCGGATGCTGCTGATTTTTTTTCTCTTGAGAATTTAATTAACTCTGAGATAAAAGACCAGCCTAACACTCTTTCTGATTTTGTCAAAATTTGCAAAGCCATATCTGAGTTACTATGGGCAGAAAGAAGAGATAGCAGATAAGTCGCGTTCAAATTATAACAAGAAAACACTACTACCCAAAACCACCAACAAAAAAACCCCCAGCATCCAAAACCCCCAATATTAGCATGTTTTCAGTAGTGAATTCTTATATTAAAGATGTTTACTGCATGTAGTTCTTACTTTTCATCTAACAGTGAGCTACTTAATGCTTATATGCTTCCAACAAATAGAATTAAAATTGTGTAACATGCACTCATTTTTTGGTAACAGTTCAAGAAAAATTCTTTTTGGCTTGGAAGGATTAAGTTCTCTCTTAGTTGCTTTAAAATGTTCTGCTGGCCATGCTGCTCAATATAGTTACAACTGTGAATCCCCACATGGTCCTGGATTTGTTATACAATTTACTAAAGCCAACAGGATCCAAAATTAGAGTATTGCAGCTTACTTTATTAAATAAGTCCCTAAGGATCTTTGCTGTTACATTGTACTTAAGTACAACAAAAAAAAATTATTCAACACTCTTAAGTTGGATCCTTGCTCTTCCTATGAAATGAAGACTGTCAAGAAATGCTCATAAATACCTGGGAAGAACAGGTAGAACTATGATAGAGCTATGATATTCTCTCTTATCCTCAAGTCTGGAGGTAAATAAGAAAAATCCATACTTTAAAAGTTGTTAGGTCTGTCTTTGCTTACCATGTATTTTAACATTGTGCTGTGCAATCCCACAAGGAAATAACTGGAAGAACTGGAAGTCACTATTGAAGTTTATGCAGCTATGCTTACGTGCCTGTTTGTCTGTCTGCCCAGTCCTCTTCCCCAAATAACTTCTGCATTTGCTGATCGTCTCAGAGCTACTTACATTCCTCTAAGTTTTGTGAACATTAGTGACCATTAGAAGATGAGAATCCAAAGCAAGCTTCCAGGCTGAGGAAAGACAGGCGAAGCTGATCTGTAATACACGCTACATACTGTGCTTGGCAGCAGCTGCCAGTTAATCAATGCATATATAATTTGTTAATAACTGCAGTGTATGCGGTCTCTGGCTTGGGGATAGTGTCTTAGAGGATGAAGTTTTCATTATTTCCATTATTCATGGAACATCTTGTAATGCTAAATGATATACAACAGTGGGAAGATGTAAAACTCATCTCTGTTTGATCATAAACTGCAGAAACCTCCAGGGACTAATGAGTGTATTGCTGCTTTGTGCTCTCACCGAGGCCCAATGACAAACAGAACGTCCACAGCCAGATACAGATGAGAAATCATCCATCTGTACTCTGACTATCTTTGAGCTGACATTACGATTAAGTAATTGCAAAGGGTGAGCAGGGTATGTGGGCACTCACATGCCCATGCATACAGGGGTATCTCAGCTCTGGTACTTGTTTCTTTAATTTGCAATTCACATGAAACTGCAAGGATGTCTTCCATTAGTAATGTTATCGTTGCTGTTATATTCTGGACAAATGCACTGTTTGTACTGATATGAAATCTTTCCCCTGAGACTCTCCTGTTTAAATATCCTCCTTTTGTTTCAAATAAAAGACACTTTAAGTTTCATTTTTCCTTTACTTCTGCCTCCTTCAGACATTAAAGAATAAGGTATCGTATTAATTCTGCTTGTAGGAATTCATTCCACTCTCACAGGACTATAAATGCGTTGTAAACTGCATGTGTGTGGGGGGATCCTCCTTTGTTCTCTTTGTCACTGTGTACCAAATGGTTCTACTCCCAGAAAATGGAACGTTATGCATACAATATTTTTATCACACTATCTATAAAAGACAAGCCATGAAAACTGCACCAGGAAGATACAAGATCAGAATAAGGGCCAGTTGTTTTACAGCAGCAGTGTGCTGCTATCCTATGCCTGTTTTCCAACTCTCCTACCACTTATGCTTCTGTTGAAAAATGACCTAGGGAACAAATCCGTATGGTCAGCTCTGGATGATCAAAGCAGGAGAAAAATCAAAGAAAAAGCAATGAGGACATGAGTTTAAAAGAAAAGGATGGAAAGGGGAAGGTATGGATAATGAGTTTCTTAACTTCATCTGCAAGCCCCAGTTTCAAATTTCTTTACACTGAGCAGTAGAAGTGGGCTATCAGCAATATGTGACTTTTACCAGAACAGTCTCCAGTGAGCTCAGATGTCTCTCAAAAGTTAGGAGAAATTTTCTTGTTTTTTGTACAAATCTAGGATCACATTTCTATAGTTGCTGCTCACTGCACCTGCAGATTCCTGCACCCAAGCAGGCTCCTGGAGTCTCTGTGTGCTGTGAGTAGAGTCTGGACAGAGAATGATCTTCCAGCCCTGCAGGTAGGGCTCTTCAACAGCTTCACAAACGACTTGGACACAGCACTGGAAGGGATGCTGAGCAAGTTTGCAGATAATACAAAACTGGGAGGAGCTGTTGACTCCCTTGAAGGCAAGGAGGCCCTGCAGAGAGACCTTAACAAATTAGAGCACTGGGCAATCACTGACTGTATGAAGTTCAACAACAGAAAGTGCTGGATTCTGCACCTGGGCTGGTGAACAGCCTGGATGTGCCTGGATGTGTGAACAGACTGGGGAATGAGAGGCTGGAGAGCAGTGCCATGGAAAGGGACCTGGGGGTCCTGGTTGATGGCAAGTTGAATTTGAGTCAGCAGTGCCCTGGCAGCCAGGAGGGCCAACCCTGTCCCAGGGGGCATCAGGCACAGCATCACCAGCAGGGCAAGGGAGGGATTGTCCCACTCTGCTCTGCGCTGGGGCGGCCTCACCTTGAGCCCTGGAGGCAGTTTTGGGTGCCACAGTATAACAAGGACATTAAGCTGTTAGAGAGTGTCCAAAGGAGGGCAACAAAGATGGTGAAGAGCCTTGAGGGGAAACCGCATGAGGAGCAACTGATGGCGCTTGGTCTGTTCAGCCTGGAGGAGACTGAGGGGAGACCTCATTGCAGTTACAACTTCCTCATGAGAGGAAGTGGAGAGGCAGGCATTGATCTCTGCTCTGTGCTGACCAGTGACAGGACCCAAGGAAATGGCCTGAAGTTGTGTCCAAGGAGGTTTAGGTAGGATATTAGAAAAAGGTTCATCACCCAGAGGGTGTCTGAGCACTGAACAGGCTCCCCAGGGTAGTGGTCACAGCACCAGCCTGACAGAGCACAAGAAGTACTTGGACAATGATCTCAGGCTCTTGGTGTGGCTCTTGGGGATGGTCCTGTGCAGGGCCAGGAATTGGACTCAATGATCTGGGTCCCTTCCACCTCAACATACTCTGATTCTGTGATTTCTTCTCAAAAAGAAACCGTGCAACAATAAAAGGCATTTTCAGACACTTTCACCTCTTTATGTTACTTGGTCTCCATTCATCTCTTGGTGCCTCATGCTTAATAGCCTTGCTAATAAAAAAAGAAAATCAATTTCACTTCACTAGATTTCCCAGAGAGATAGCAGAAAGTGTTATTGGTGAAATTTATTCTTGAAACTTTGTTATAAGAGAACTCCAGGCCTTACTGAATGCCACACCAAATACTTCTTACAGGGGATCAAGGGCTGTGCTGTGAGGTCCTTCTTCCTCTGACCCTCTGGTGCAAATATTTCATTTGAATTCAGCACATTTAGCATCTCCTAAATAGTCCATCAGAAACACACAGTATTTCCCCAGGAAAAAAGTGTTCTTGCTTGGTGCTATGTCATAAAATTATAGCTAAGGCGGTGGTGTTTGTCTTTTTGTGTTACTCAATGTGTGCTATGTAGGAGTTTAACTAGGGAAAGAAGGAACAGGAGGAAGGTTCTTTTCCTTTGTTCCAGCCTTTCCTTGTTTTGTCACGATATTATAAATGTACATCTAGTCAGTTTGATCTTTACTGAAGCCTTGAGATGCTTGATTTTAGGTTTTTCAGTTCAGTGATCTGCTTTTGTTCTGCACGGTGTCTGTGTTAAAAGCTTAGATGTTATAAAATACAGGACTCAACACGTACAGCAGAACAGCACTTTCCATTCAGCCCTGCTTACAGGGTGTTCTCGGAGTCTGTGCATGGAAACTATTTTATCTTCTCAGTTTTTGAAGCAGAACATTTTGGTAGCCTCTCAGTATATTCTAAAGAGGGTTTACAGATAAGAGCTCCATCTATCAACATGGAAAACTGTTTATTGGACAGTTCAGTGTGCATATAGTTTCATCAGAAAACACAGGGACTAATTTTTGTTGAAAATTTACATGTGAATACAAGATTCTAGTCTTGATTAGGTGCCATTCATTGTTAGGTGGACGCTATTCTGCCAAAAAGAACTTAAAATTAAATTTTTAAACCTAGGACCCAGGAATCAGACACGTTTGGAAGAGATCTAATCCAGAGTCTGTAGAAATTGATTTGGCATGATGGAAGGGTGACGAAAAATAGCAAATCCATGCTTAAGTTTTGTATTCATCTTCCTTACTGTATGTATTTACTGCTAGCTACTGCTTAGGGTTAAATATTTGCCCAAGGCCATACAGTTTTCCAGCAGAATAGGTTACAAATGACTTGTAAGATATGTTCTTTAACCGAGGCTCCATTATTTGAGTGGCACAGTCCTTCTTCTCACCTTGAACTTTTAAAATTCAGAAATTTTTACTTATATCCACTTCTAGCTTGTGGTCATGTTAAGCAATAATACAGGCTATTTATAACAACAGCAATCTACTTCGACTTTTTTTTTTTCTTCTTCTCCTTTTTGCAGCCCTCCAGGGTGTTGGAGTTTCCATAAGATGATGTATTCCTAGTTAGAATTTAAGTCTAGTGACTGGAAGTTCAAGGTTCACATCTGCTCAGAATAATATTCCTGGACGATTGCCTATTAATTATTCTCTTACAATAGCTTTGCAAGCAAGTATCATGGGTCAGGATGATTTACACTTCCTTGAAATTAATCTAATTAATAGATAATTTTACCATTGTACTTTCAAAAAGATGATAAAGTTCAACAATAATGGACTCTACTATGGATTTTTCTATCTATTAATATCATTATAGATCAAATTTGGTGATCAAATTAAATCATAGATGGGTATTAAAAACCTTTGATGAAATAGTAATTTTTTAAAATCTCATTTCAGTACTGTTGTAATGTGCTGCTTGGGAGGAATGAATAAAATGAATGAAACCTAGCTTATTCTTTATTAGACAACAGCATAATAAAAAAAGAAAAAAATAAATTTTGCTTTCTTAGTAATGTCACTACCTTACCCAGTTTGATTCGTAGATAGAGTAAGTGACAAATTAAGAACTGCTTTGCATTTTGAATTTGTGCCTTAGTGGACTATTATTGTATCATTTTTTCCCCTCTGATGCCATTTTTAATGGGCTTTTAGTTCAGCTTATTGAGCAAACCGTTTACCCCTATATAGAAGAATAACAACATTTTCCCCTAGTTAGCAGTGTTGCCTGCTGTGGTCTACTTTTGTTGCCGGTGGCAGAGGAGGGTCTTTTAAGGTCTTTATTTTTTTCCGTGGTCCAGACTTGATTCTCCAACTTAGCTTTTGTACCATGACTTCTGTTTTAATTGCTGGGTTTGGGGGTTTTTTGCAACTTAAAAGATTTGTCAAAACCTCTCTGGTTCCCCTTCCTCCTCAGTCTCTGTGCAGTAAAATAGTCCAGCAATTTATCCATGACTTTTCTATGCATTAACATCACATAGGCAATCTATCCTGTGTTCAGGGAAGACAGAGAAAACTCAGAGAACTTTAACCAGCGCAAAGCTTTCCTATAAATTTCGGTGTTCTTTGGATCACCAAAGGGAAACACTTTGGGTGTACAAGAGAAGCTGCATTGCTTCTCCATTTCTGTGAGTGTCCAATAACAACAAGAAGAAACAGAAGTGAAAGATGAGCAGCAAATATCTTTCTGTACTTACTGTTATTTTATCGTCCCCAGTTTTAAGATATCACAAAATCTCTTTTTCCTTTCACTTTAAAGGGGTGTGTCACCTGCTGTCTCTTTGAGGTGACAGTACGAGGCTTTTAGGAGATGACAGCTTTAGAGTAGAAAGGCAGAAGGGTGGAATAAAGTGTTTGTAACCCCTAGTAGTTTACTGCATCTGTAATGCTTTGTACACCTCTACTCTTCAGTGGACAATATATGACATGGTTGGTACAATCTTGGTCAAAATTTGAGAGGCTAAATCATTTAGTGTCAAAATTTCTCTTAACTCTGTTTAAAAACCTAGTGACTATTCCTGTGGAAAGTGACCTGGCTGTGGCAGGTTTTCTGTCATGGTACAGCCTGGGCACAATGTGTTTCCTTGAGATACTTCCAGAGTATTTGAGTTAAGGCTGACCATAGCAAACTGTTTCTAAAATAGTATCTAAAGACTTAAAAATAGATTGAGATGCTGTTTTCATGACCCATTTCTGTAACTTCCTTGTCAGAAAGTGGAGAATGCTTTCCAAAAATCTGACCCTAAGCCCAACAGCTCCTATTATTCCATCTGCTGCAGACTTTTCTCTCCTGCCTTGCATGACTGAGATAATTTCTGAAAGTTGTTTTTTAAAAGCTTCCTGGAGGCCATTTGTCACCTGCAGCTGAAACCAAAGTTAAACTAACAGAAGACTCTATGGATGTTGTGCAGTATAAAAAAAAAAAAAAAAAAAAAAAA
>VZRN01005936.1:4737867-4841343 GCA_013397935.1 Dasyornis broadbenti | reverse complement strand
TTTTTTTTTTGTTTTGTTTTGTTTTTTTTTTGTTGTTGTTGTTTTTTTGTTTGTTTGTTTTGTTTTGTTTCCCCAACCCCCTTTTCTAAGCTTCCAATAAAGAAAACAGCATACAGAAAAGAACAAGAATTAAGCTGGGAAAGTGTTTTTTTTTCCCCTCACTAAAAGTAGCATGCTCCCAGCTATATGGCAGAAAATTTCAAATTCCCAGTACAAAATAGCTGGTCTCAGCCGAGACTTCTCTGTAATTAGGTCATGCTTTTTATCGGCTGTAAATGGTTAAGCCTATTGGAATGTTACTAAACGTGCCAGAAGCAGACAATGCTTGGAGGCTTTGAATAACACATTTTGCTTTTCTGATGACGTATGTTGCAGTTGTGTATGGATGAAGTAGGCTGGAACAGGTTTATCCAAAGTGAGCAGGGAGATTTCCATGTCTGATGGAAAAGACAAATTGCTAAAACAATTTAGAGCCTAGGTTTCCTTGTTTTGTGTAAAAGGCTGTCTATAGAGGCTGCTCTTGTCTCCTGCCAACCCAGGACAATATTCCTACAATTGTGCTGGAGAGTCTCTTGGTCAACTGTAAAAGAAAAAAAAAAAGGAAGAGAAGAGACTACAAAAGATCTTTTGCAACCTGGCTGAAGTGCATCATCTCTGCTTAAGAACAGATTCTTTCTAATTCACAGTTACCCTCCCTATTTTTTTTTTTTTTTTTTAAGGAAGACCAGTTTGTAAAAGCTTTTCTTTCTGCTCTCTGAACTTGGACCTTTGCCTGATGAAGGAGGTGTCTAGCACTTGTATATTTTTATATTTCAGAGCAAAGCCAACCTTTCATTCAGCTAGACCTTAAAGAGCCCATATGGCTTCTCACACTCCCTGCCTCTGGAACAAGGCATTCGCCTGCGCTGTGTTAAGGTGCCCTGACTGGCTGAGGGTGCAAGACTAAAATCAGTAATGATCCCATGGTTCTGTTTTTCTTTCCACGCTTGTGAACAGCAGGTGCATTGCACAGACTGGCAGAGAGAGCATCCAGAGCAACTTTCCAAAAATGCTGTCCTCCCAAAGAATTGTGTGGGATGAAGCTGGTGTGAAGGGCCAGAGCAAGAGTCCTGCCAAGGAACACACTGAGCAAGATCTCTGTCTTCCAGTGTTAAATGGCCTTTAGAAGGAAACAGAGGCACTGCGTCAATTTTTTGTTAATTTCAAGTCCAGCATGGCAGTCAGAGATCTTTGCAGAAGAAAATTCAGTGGAGAAAGTCTGGTCTTGTCCAGATGGTGGTAGGCAATTACATTTCATTTCTGGGAATTTCTGGTTATGTAGTTTTTGCTCTGTAGCATAAACTTTCCCCCACAGGCAGAAGTGAGCTGCAGGCAAGTGCAGGTTTCCAGCAAAAGGCATTTTCTTCACAGATGTGCAGCCTGAGAATGTGGGGCTGTTACAACATTTTATTTACTTTCATTTCTTCTGCCCCTGGGCTGCTGTCAAGCATTTAATTTTATTTGTCTGATTATTATTTTCTTTCTTATCTAGAAGTTAGTACTTCCAGAGGTTGCATCCCAGTGTAGTATTTACTAAACATATAGGTATGTGATTAACATCCATTCCTCCTGCTGCATACCAATCACGGTAATGATTTTACTGCTGCAAGCAAAAATTGAATTTATCTCACTTTCACTTTAGAAGCCATCACATTACCTTTCCTTTGAGTTTTTGAAACAAGAAATTGAATATTTCTGGTATTTCATATAAAATAGCAAGGAAATGCAATAGACTTTTAGTAGCTACATCTTTTTTCAAATACAGAGATCTGCAGACCAGGGGTCTTCTGGTATTTTATTGTCTTCTAAGGATCTTTCTTGATGCATTTGTGGGGCTCTTTGTTGTTTTTCTACTGGTTTATGCATTTTTTTAGTCTATTTCTGGTTGAAAGAATCAACTTTTTGAAAGGGATTTTCATTAAAATGTTGGCAGCTATAGAGCATCGTTCAGAACGTTTGTGAAAATCCCTAAATTACGGATTCAGTCTTAGGATGTTGCTGATCATGAATCTTTATACATTTCTATAGAGGAGAGAGAGAGGTCATCTAAGTGAGGTATATCTGGCAGGATAAGAGTTAATACTCACATATGGGGGTTTTTTTCTTTGAACTTTTTCTCAGCAGGTGAAAAATAGCTACAATCAGGTACTACTTCAATAAGTAGTAACAACCAACTGCCAGGTTGAAAGACCACAAATTCTTGTACCAGCAGTTCCATTATAGGGAAGCGTATGTCAGCCTGTGTGTGTGTCTGAAAGCTTGCCAAGGTATTGATAAGAAGAGCTGGGCAATAATCCAGCACCAGAAAAACAAAGTAAAAACCACCATGTGAGAGCTGTACTGCAGAGGTGGTTTTTTCCCTCCTTTTTAATACTACTTTATCATGCAGAGACTACATTAGTGTTTATATAATATGCATCTACAGCGACTGATGAAGTTCACCCTAGTTGTGAAGGACATCAGTCAATCAGTAACTGCAGTTTTAGATGAAGTATTCTTAACAGATCTTACAGAATAAAAAATCAACAACCTTCTTTAAAATGTTCTTTGCTGCCATGGGGATTTTATGGGGATAGATCTTTTAAACTGCTGGACAGCTTTCACCTGCAGTATAAAATCAAGTAGCAGACTAGCCAAAGGCATGCCTTGCTCAGAAGTTTAGGTTGCCTTGGTGGTTCTGTGACCTTGCGATGTGTGGCATTGGAGCTGTGCTAGTGATGTGTTTGTGCCTTGTTGAGCAGGGGCTGTTTGCATAGGGAACCCTGGGCCAGAAGGAGACTGCTGTAGGAAGTACAGATTCAGCTTTGAGTGAGCCTGAAATGAATAGCAGGAGCAGTCACCATAGGATATGGGGAACTCAAAGTGCTGGAAAGTCCGAAGGGATAAGAGTACCTCCAGACAAATAATCTTTCAGGCTTCAAGTTTAGGGTAAGAGGGAATAGTGACACAGAATAATTCCTGAAATCTGGCAATGCTTCGCAATTTGAAGGGTTCAGAATCACTGGGGCTTTTCAAACATAGTAACTTCTTCCGCATGGCAGCATATGGAAGGCCTTCAAAAACTTCAGCAGTTACTCCTTAAAAATTGGAAGTTCTTCACCTTACATAATTTCATATTATTACCCGAATAAGTGTGCTCTTTCTGATGGGAATGCTGTATGTAATAAAGTTGTGCAGTTAGCTGAGACTAATAATAGGAGTTTACATATAGAAGGATTATCTCTTATATAAGGCTTTTAATACAGACTGCTGCTGTTACACCAATTAATTGGACAGTGCTGATTCCTGCTTTGTTCATTGCTCAGGTCTTACCCCAGTGAGCCTGAACACACTCTGCAGAGCTTTGGCTTTAATGAAAGAGGTGTTTGAATATGCTGAGCTGATATGAACCTAGACACACCACCAGTGCATTGTGAATCATCGTGAAAACTGAATTATGTAACAAGTTTTTAACAAATGACAATAACACGAGGTACAACGAGCTGTTTTGGAGACCCATTGAGCTGAGCTGCCTTAGCTATAGAAAAGGCCAGAGCTCCTGCAGAGAGGGCCTGCAAGAAGATTACTTGTCTTCTGTTCATGCCTGCTTAAACACCATACTCCTCAAATACAATCCTGACTCAGGGTACCTTCTTACAAGAAACACTTTCCAGGATAAAACTCACATGTTTCTTTAATTGTATCTCTTCTATCTATTTTTAGGTACGCTGCATTTCTGGCCTTACTTCTTCATCACTGAACTTCATTTTTGCTCTTCTCATCTTCCTGGCTACTTACGTTCCAGTTTAGCAAGATGTCCTTTTCCAGGAAAAAAAAAAAAAAAATTAAAAATTTTGCTTTAATCTTAATTTGACTGTTTTTGAACCCAAACCAGATCTTACTTGTGATATAACCCCTACCTGCTTTGTTCTCTCCTCCTGAGAGAGAAACACTGACAGCAGTCTCCTGTGGAGTCTTTGAACATATTCAGGTTAACTGACTTCTGGAAGAGAAGAAAGTAAATCTTCAGCTACCGATTTTATGCAAATGATGTTTGACACATGACTATTTCTGGAAAGATCTTTGCTATGTAGTCATGCTTTCTCTTTGAAAACTTCTAGGATCTCTGCTTGACTATCTCCTCAGCAGTTCTGTTAGAGGGAGTTTCAGGACAAAAGAAATAGCTGGAAGGCATGTTTTTTTCCAGTATCAGTGAAATCAGAAAGGTATACTGAACTAGAGTGCTGAAAGAATTTCATTTAATGCTCTGTTGTAATAGAAAGTAGCATTTAATGGGATGCTCAAGACTGTAAAAGAGAAAATTAAATAAAACTATTTTTTACATAGTGGTCTACAAAATGAAACAAATTCTGTAAGTGTGTAGCCATTATTGTTTTCAATTGGTATTATACTTGAGTAAAAACTGAAACCCTGCATCAGTCCTATAATAAAAGTAGTATAATGTGCAGAGATATTAAAAAAGTGATCGAGTTACTCCCTGTGCCCGTAAAGATACACGGTGTGAAAATAACACAATATTACTGTGCATTGTGTCATCTGAGAGACCCAAAGCCCTCAAATAAGTCTTTACCTTTCATTTGTCCTTCCAAGCTCGGTGCTGCCATGTATCTATAAAAATAACAGAAAGAGTGAGTTCTGTAAAAAAACAATTTATGAAAAAAGGTTTATTTGCAATTACTGTTTGGGGCACAGAACTTCACTGGTTCCAAGGGTTCTTTACTGGAATCTTCTGTAATATTGTATTCAGCTTTGTCATTTAACAAATTCAGGCAGCTACTGGTAATAAAAACCTCAGAAACAATATAGTTCTAGAATGAAAATTTAGGAGTAGCTTCTGTTGAGTTCTTTGTGATCTTAGGGAAGTTGCTTTTGGCCTCAGTTTATGCACCTGTGAAATGGGTTTTTACTGTTAAACTCACTAGGATGGGGATTTATTCCTGCTTGTGAAGTGGTTTGATAGTCTCTGCCATATAATACATGCCAAGTGGCAGGGTGTTGTGCTCTGGCTAGAAAGTAGAATAAAGATACTTAGTACAGATCTCAGTAAAATTTACAACTTAAGAAATTATCTTCCTATGCTGAAAATATTTCCTTCCTCTATCCCTCCTAGACAACTGTATACAACACAAAAAAATGTTAGTGTCTTATTATTCTGTCAGGCGTTATTGAACCATAAAAAAATGATCTTGTCATCTCACACTTCTTAACAGATTATGAAAGAAAAATGACTAAAACTTGTTCAGACTGTCAAGTTCCTGCCAAACTGAAACTAATGAATCACCCTGGCACTGGTAAATAGCCAAAACTAGATGATATGAAGCTTATAAATTGTGTTAGGGACCATGTTGCCAAATACATGTATTTATACCCCTGAAAGTAGTTATTGTTTTATTTCCATGAGTTTTTAATTAAATTCTATCCAGCAGAGTAGTATGACTCTCCTGTTTTAATTTAAATTCTTATTTCAACAACATAGATATAAATTGAAGCCTTAGAAGTGTGAATCATGCCTACTACTTATTGATTTTGATATACATACTAGACAGAGTGAGCTTGGTGTCTGAGAAATAACTGACACCAAAAGTGGGATAATGCTACTGTGGGGATTGAGTAAAAAGAATTAGAAGAACCTGTTTAGTTCCAGTGTGTGCTTTCAGCCCAATGGGGTCCCAGGTATCACAGTTCATGTACTTTGATCTCAAGTTTCTCCTACCACTTTTTTTTTTTTTTTAAAGTGGGAATGAGCAGGTAGGTAGATTTAGTCTCATAAACAAAAGGTAAACTCCTTCACTCTCCTGCTACAGGATTCTTTGTTCATAAGAATGGTAATTTTGTTCTTGACACTGTCATCTAGGCTAGTCAGGTACTATAGTGAATGAAATAAAATGTAACAAAAGCTAATATACCATGCAAGTTGTCCAGCTAAGAAACTCTTTAACATATGTCTTACTGTGTACTCCTCACTGAATATGTGAAAAATGGGAGACATTTAAAAGATGTTTATAACCAAATATACATTTCTTATGTAAATATTGTCAATATCAACATGTCTACATTACATTAGCTAAAAAAATATAAAGATTGATTGAGATTTATACAGAGGATATTTCCATGTTAGAGAAACATTTCTTTTGTTAAAAGACTATTTGCATTCATGAGAACTGAAAATTAAGAAGGAATAAGATTTGTTTCTCTGCAGACTTACTAATTAGTGTTGGTTTAGCTCTGCCAAATGATAGGATGTGTCAGTATTTAAAATGTTGATGCAGACAAATTTTGAGACAAATTACAATTTGGTATTCATCCCTATATGTAGCTTCAGACTTCTCTGTCATATCGTAATGTCGTGTAGAATTCCTGGAGTCTCAAATGCTAAATTTTAAGTTTTAACAGGGGACCGATAACAAAATCCATTCATTTGCAGTAAAGAAGATTTCACAAGAAGCAGTTAATGACAAATAGCACCTGGTTTTAGTTGTTTTATTGTTGGTTTTTGTTTTGTTTTGTTTTGTTTTTTAGTGAGCAGGTAAAGAACAGAGGGACTTAAGGGAATCTAATTACTTTTAGAAATGCCCTGTAGAATTGTTGTGGCCACTGAGATGACTTCCTTACTTGGTGCTTAAGAAGGCTAAAATTATGAAAAGTATATGCTTTGGTGTTTTTCAATATTTTTACAGTGAAATTTATAAAGCCACTGAAATGCCAATTTGCCGTAGTCTTTCCCACAGAGAATGCCTTTTGTTGGATCTCATGCCTTCAACAAAAATTGCAGGGGAACTGAATACTTAACACAAACGTCCTTTGTACAAATTGATAAGTAAACATTGTGTTTGCATATGGCTAGATTTTTTTTTTTTTTTTTCCAAACAGTTTTAGCAGATGCCTTAACTCCTTTCTGTTGTAAAAATTCCTTTCTCTCATTTGAATGTTCTCGTTAGTGTAGATTCTTTCTGGCTAAGCAACACACAGAGAAAAATCTTTCCTGTTTTCCTTTTCAAATAATATGTTCTTAAATAAAAAACCAAAAGAAGGCCACATTTTTTCTTTCATCTGGTAGTACAATGCATTTAAAGAAAAGAAATATAAAAATCAGGTGGCATCCTAGTGAAGGCCAAGAAATCTAGCTACACAATCTGAATTCTTCTCAGAGCAAGAGCTATTTAGAACAACCTCCTGTGAGAAGCACATAAAGCTGATTGCTATGTTTTCAGGTTCAGAACAGATCTGCACAAAATAAAGGAAGTAAAAAGCGATATTCAATAAACCAGGAAGATGGGATATGAGGAAATCAAGTAGTAGCATCATACAGGGCAGCAATCTTGCTTCCTGCTGTGCGTGTTTTGATTGAAACATGCTCATGTAGTGGAATGAGACTCTAGATTCCCCTTTAAATATTTGCAATATTTTAATTCTGATTTGCAATAAATAATATGACTAATCCACGCTCTCTCTCATTGCTTTATGATTATCACTTGCACTGCACATCTTGGCTGCTCTTAGCACTTACAAGGCTCTGATATATAGCTAAATGTTTCTGACTCCATCTGCTACAAAGAGAAGTGACATAGAAGTGCTCCCCAGCCATTTTATTGCAATTTAATGTAAATCTGTTATAATGCAGATGATGAAAAGTGCAGTGGCTTCCATGAATTCTGAAAGCTGCGATTGGGTTGTGGCTGCTGCGCTGCCCCCTGAAGATTTGCTGGGTTTAATTTTACATTGCACAGCCATTAGCTGACTGAGGTTCCTCACTGAATCACACTGCCACAATACTTCTTCATCCTCCTCTTCCTTTTCTCCTCACAGTGACCTCGTTCACCCAAGTTTTCCAGCCCAGTCTCTCATTGCTTTTATCTTACAAATTGTATTCTCTCAATACATCAGAACATAGAGCCATGCAACTGACCCTTGCAATGGACTATTTTGTTAACTCTTGTGTGTGGGAATGTAGTAACATCCCTTTGAATTTGCTGTGGGCTCGTGGTTTTCACTGTTATGCAAAGAACAGATTCATCTTATCTGCTTGCAATAAAAGCTTGCTTTTGCCGTTGCATCACCTCTGATCTTGTTACCATCAAGTAAAATAAGGGTGTTAAATGTGTACGGTGCTGGGTACTTGGTGGTATTTGTAGATGGGATTTGGGGTGATCAGATTCTGTCATCCAGCATTAAGTGTTATTATACACTTATGTATGGGCCCTTAGGCAAATGACTTTTTTCCTCTGTACCTTCTGTAAATGTTACTGTTTAGAATGATAGAATTACATTCAGTGGAGTAATTAAACTGTGGCAAATTAGGTAAACCTCAAATGTAATTAAAGTACAGTAAAAACACCTGTAAATGATAATTGTTTCATTCCCTCAGGGAAAAATGTGAAAATAATCCTTTTGATAGAGTATCGTATCTAGAATCTTTACACGTGCCAACTAACATGTTCTGTCCTTAAGTAATTTGTCTAGAAGTAATTGACTGCAGTATTAAAAAAAGTAGCTAAAAAGAAGGAGAACATCCTATTTCTTACAAGTTTTTCACCGGCAGACTGGGGAGTTACCCAGGGAAAAAGCTGTGATCTTTCTGTGGTTACATTCTGCAGTCCAACTGACTGGATGAGTTAGAGGCAGAAGGGAACGACAAGATGCAGGCTTCAGATCACTTACATTATTGATTATGGAGGTCATCCTGTCCGAGATAGTAAAGCCTTACTTTGTAAATTCGTGAACCTGGAATAAGGCAGAATGTGGTGCTGACTTCACCAACAATTTATTCTAAAGTATTTAAAGTTAGAGCATGAATTCTGTTGCATAGAATGATCTGTAGTGATGGTAATCTTTCCAGTAAACTTTGTGTGGTGTCACTGCAGATGGCGCTTTCGTTTTGTGTGTTGTCATGTCTAGAGAACTGATGATTTTGAGTGGAGACTTTGGTGTGGATATTTACATAAAATCTTTATTTCAAATGCAAATAAAATTTCAAGTTGATGTTTTTTGAAACTTAAAAAAAGGTTTCTTTTTTTTTGTGAGCAAAACTGACTCATTTGCAACCAGTTCTAAAAGAAACTCTGAAAACCTCTGAAATGCAAATTTATTGAAATAAAACAATCCAGTCAGCTGTCTCCTTGCGCTCCTGCAGCAAGGTGACTACGAGAGGAATAATCTCACATAAAGCTTTTTCAAGTGTTTTTCCTTCATCCTGCAATTGTAGATATGTATTTTTTTATTAAAACTGACTCCTAATTTTAATAATTTATTTCCTTTCTTCTTTTCATTACAGAGAAAATCTATTGTTGCTGTGAGTTTCATTGCAGCATTCCTCTGTCTGATCATCGTTCGTCTCACAAATGAAGTAACTTTCCCTTTGATCCTAAACTGCTTTGGACAAACCAGTGTCAAGTGGATCCCATTTTCTAACGGCCAAAGGCAGCCTCTGAGAACTCATTATGGATATATAAATGTAAAAACACAAGAGGTAAGACCTGGTATTAACAACCCAGCAAAGTGGACCAGTAGATTTCTTTTTCTCTGATACCATCTAATGCTTTTTTACCTGCCTGCCCAATGTAAAAACTGAACAAGAGTCTTTCTGAGCAAAGTAGCTATTTTACAAGTCTGCTACCACTTAAATGACCATTGAATTTTTTAAAATTTCTTCATGTGTGCATTGGAAAGAGTATTGAACTGGCCTGAAAAATCACTCTTGATTGATTGAAAACTTATTTATACAAACAAGAAAATTTTTAAGATTAATTTCAATCCTTCAATCCCTCTAAAGCAAAAGGAAATTTTCTTGTGTTGGTAGTAATAAGGTCCTAAAAATATTTCATTTTGCCTGGGATTCCCAAGGAAGAACTATCTTATTTGTGTTTGTATGGGCATGAAAGAGGAAAAGGGAGTGATTTGTGAAATGAGCGTAAAGCTTTTGTATAAAGCTAGAGGTTTACTGTGTTTTTCCAGAAGTATTGCATTAATACTTGGCAGCTGTTTCAAAGCCAGGTATGTATTTCCATTCTGTACTTTAAAATGCATTGATCTGTACCTGCTTTGCAAAATACTTGCTGTGTGATAAAAATACTTGTCTGATGAAACTAGGATTTACAAGGACTCCTGCTTTGAAGTGTCTTAGTTGTCAAAATTTCTTGAGACACTGTTGGATTTTGGTGGTGGTGGTGGTGCGTTTTCTTCTTTTCCTCTCTGTTTGTAATATTTGTAAGTGGAAACTTACAAAATGAGGTAACATTAAAAAGATGAACTCTTTCTATTGTTTGTGATCAGATATAGCACTGTCAGTCATGAGAAATACTATCAGACTTCTAACTGCTAGCTATTTTTCTCTATAAAATTGCAATTATTAATGAATGAAATTCATTCACAAAACAGATTTTATAGAGAATGAAAACACTTTACCACTTCATTATATTTAGTCCTTTAAGTGTATTGGACTTGTTAGTTATTATCTTGCCTTCAGTGAGTTAAACATGAAAATCAGAATGAGACAGAGGCAGTTTTTAGGATGCAGCTTCTTTAAACTTATGTAGCTTTTAATCATTGTCCTTGTAAGATGCAGCACTATTTTGGAGGCCAAAGCACATTATCTGCAAAGCAGAAAAAGGACAAGCAGCTGAAAGGAAACCTATTCAGGTATGAATCATAGTCCCAGTGAAGGGAATGGGAGGTGCTGTTGAGTTCAAAAGGGTTAAAGCTTCATGCAACATCTTCATCCCTCTGGAAATGAGAGGGCAGCATGTTCTGCATGTCCCCGGGTTGTTGGCACAGTGGCAGGCCTGGAATCTGAATGAGGTAGAGCTGCCACAGTCACTTGATCACTACCAGTCTGAACTGATAACTGGAGAGGAGACGAGCATGCTAATCCATTTTTATTCACCATTGCCTTCATCAGAGGTTAGAAGCAGTTTGTGAGGGCCTTAATTCATTCTTAAATTTGATAACACGCTTGGAAGTTCTAACAGTAAATGGAAATGAATGTCCTGAAAGTTGGTGACCGGTATCGGTTAGTGAGACATTTGTCTCCATTTATCTTAGGTCATGAAGGACTCCTTAAACTTAGTAATATCAGTTGTTTTCCCTCTTGTATTTGTAGATTGTGTTAATATTTGCTAATTAAAATGATAATGAAGAACCTGAACATGGCTTGCTTATTGTAAATGCACTAACTTTTGACTTAATTTGTTGTGCTGCTCATGTGAAAAGCTTTTACAGAGCTCATGTCCCTAACTCTTGGCCATAACTCTCTCAGACTATGATTTTTAGAACCCAGATTGCTTTGCCAAATAAGCATTTGTATACTATTTGTGTTAAAATAGCCAGCAATTCTCAATTATTCCTAGAGATTAAAAACACAGATCACTCATTTCTTTATTGTGTCAAATACGTTGAATTTCTGCTCATTTCATAAAATTAAGATGGCATTTTCTAGTTTTTTGTGCTTCTGTGGTATGTAAGATAAGCAGAAAAGTCCACTTTGTAAGCGCAGCTAGTGCCCCAAACAGATGTGGCAGACACATCCAAACACACACCCAAACAGAAGTTTTTTTGCAAAATAGGACACATGATGTCTCATCAATGGGCAGGGACCACATGGTGTGAAGAAACAATACCAGAGTGAATGATCAGAAAATAAAGTGATGGGAGGGAAGATAGGTGAGAAAGCTTTTAAAGATGTGGATTTTTCTCTTCTCTTTTATTGAGGGAATTTTTTTACACCTGTTGAATGTGCTCATACTCTCCTAGTGTGTCCTTTGAATCCTGTCCCCCCACTGGTGTCTGCTGCTGTCTGATAGCACTCCCTCCTGTTCCTCAGCCACTTCCAACATCCTTCTTCTTTTCTTCACATTTGTTCTCTGTTCTCCTTTACCTGTTCCTCTCAGGCTGCGCACTAAGTCTGGCTGCATGCAGCATGCCAGGGCTGTCTGATCCCAAGTTCTCAGTGTACTTAAATACTTTATAATACTTGTACTTAATACAAGGTCAACAAACCAGAGTAATTAGGGTAATTTGGCACCAGCCCAGTCAGTCATCTGAAGTGACAGGGAAGCTAGAAAATATAGAATGACCTACTTCTCTGCCTTTGCTGTCTCTCTATTGCATACTTACCTTCTGAAGAAAAAGGAAAACGAAACCAAACCAAAAAAAAGGTCCAAACCCCAAAACTTCAATCCATAGCAATGAAAGTTTAAGTTAGGGGGAGCTGATTTCTTTTGGGGTAAGGCTGAGTGGGATGAGACTTGAAAAATCTTATGAGATGATGGAAAATCAATTATTTGCTTAAAGTAGTGGTGATCAATCATTTCTATTGAAAAAGATCAGGAAATAGGATGCTATGAACATTCGTGTTTATCTCAAGTAAAAAACAATGATGTGGCTGTTATAGGGTACTATCAGAATCATACTGTAAAGATGTATTTCAAGGGTGTTGTGTATTTGACTTTTCAGGGTAATATTGTGGAATTTTTATTATTAAAAAAATCTGAAAAAATTTAAGATTATTAAGACTAGATTGTATAGGAATATTTAATACAAAATGCAAAGAGAGACATAACTTAATCCGCAATTAAGGCTGTACATAATACAGGGTGGTTGCCATGGTTTCCTTGATTTGTAGCTATAGCAACAGCTTTGGAAAAGCTGACTTTATGTACAGTAAATATATTATATTTGAAATACAAATAGATGTGAAGTGTTGTATATACCAGGCCATTATGTCTAGACACATTTTAGTTTCACTTTTGAGATATTTCTGAAATAGAGGATTCTTCACCTAAAAAATTTGCATCCAGAGCCCACCCTCACTGCCCTCAGTAGAAGAGGATCTTGTAGTAACCCTCCACGATGTGATCTCTTTTCCCTTTTCAATATCCACATCCAAGGTGACTCCTTGAGATTTGTGGGAAACTCTGCCTGTCTGTTTTGCTGTCTCGCTCAATACGTGAATTTTGACCTTTCAGAGAAGAGGAGGTGTACGAGCGAGATGACCTTTCTGTCCTTTATTTCCTCCACTTTGTGCCTATGGATTTTTGGTGAGAGGTTCCGTGAAATCTGTCTTTAGGAAATGTCACACCTATCATGTCTTAGTTATTTTTATCCTATTCCTGGTGATTTTTTTCATAGAAAATATTAATTTTATACAGCTCCACTGTGGTTACCTAATGGAAACATACTGACTTTGGAATAAACTTCACCCCCTCACTGAACTGATGTGACGATTCTTTTTGTACATCAAAAATGGGGAAGCAGATAAAAAGAAGCAAGTAGAGAAGATATTACCTTTCTCATTCTTTCATACCACTCCTACTCTACAAAGAGTTCTGGCAAAATTAATGAACATCAGGTATTTAAATTGCAGCATTATGACATCAATTTAAAATCCATTAGCAGTTTGAAACTTTATGCTAGGCAAGTCTAATAGTGTTCTTGGATATTTGATTGTGCTTCCTGAAAGGTGAATATTGAATAGATTTTTACTCTACCATCAGTATTAAAATAATATAGCATTTTCCTACATACGTAAAATCTGAAATATAGCTGCAATAACGCTTGAAACATAATTATAAAAGTATATTCAAGTCCTGAACAAAGATTAAAACTGTTCTTAGAAAAGGGTAAGTTCTGAGATGACCTAAAATAGCTACATTAAGCTGCAACTGTGGGATCTAATGGCTTCCTCTAAAATGAATTCTGAGGGAGTAAAGAGCCTTTGTGTCATGAACATTGAAGAATCTTGCAGTACAGTGATGAGCACTAGATAAAAGGAACATGCACTGTAACACTTAAGACTTTTTAAAAATCTTGTCATAACTGAAAAACTCATCAATACTGTATTGATATTGAAGAAATAAATTTGGATTGTATTATCACATACCATTTTGTCCCTAACCTGAACAGACCTGTGTATAAGCATTAATTGCTCACCACTTGTGGCACACACAGCCACGAATGTGTGTGACTGGACCCCCTAAATCTAGTTCCTTTTCTTTCCTTTTTGCCTGAAATTCTGTAGTGGAACTTGGCTGAAATCAGTGAAAGTTTCCACAAATGAAATGTCCCAGGTATGAATATAACCAGGAGAAGGCTGCAGACCTTATACATATTTGTGTTGTCCTTTTTATTGATTTTTTTAACAGAATAAAGGAAGTGCATTTAAAAATCACCTGAAATTTAGAGGAAAATGAACAGACCATGCAGAAATATAGGGTGATATGCTCTCTGGCTGTAAAATAAGGCACATATGATTTCAACAATAGCAAAAGCATAGTTGTCTGCATGTTAGAAGTAATCATAGGATAGACCCACACCAATCATGAGAGGCCATCTTCTTACAAAACTTGAAAAACTAAATTAAAAAATGCATAAGAAAAGCAAAGAATGGGATGAATGTTGTAATATTAGTTTCCAGATATGGGAAGTAAGAAAAAAATTTCAAAAAGACTGAAATTTTTATAAGAAATATTAAAAATATGGAAAGCTAGCAACCAACCTGGGAAGATTTGTTTTGCTTCTGTTAGTAATGGATGAAAACGACACTTAGTATGAAGAAAAACTTGGGGAATAGCTCTGGGTTTCATGTCAGAAGAGAAGGTACCAGACTGTGAACTTGAATGGTGTGTTCAGCTGACTCCAGAGATGCTTATTTCATACTCTTCTTGGGAAAAAATGGGTCCTAGAGAGGTCAAAAAGTTATATCAGCCAAAACCCACTGTGGCAGAAAGTTGCTGTAGTATTTAATTTCTGACACATTGATGACTTCTGTCCTGTCTTTTCCTTTGGGATCTTGTTCGATGTTACAGATGTTAAGGATTCATAGGATATTTTGGTAAGAAAAAGACATTTGTTTCATAGTAATTTATTGTTTATATCCCTTCTAAGACATAGTTTTTTACCAGTTGCACAGTTGCTTATTTTTTCAACTTCAGAAATCATGTAATAATAATAATAATGATGATGATGATAGTACGATTAAACATGCAATATCTTCTTCTGGATATTTTTCTGCTTCTATTTTATAAATAGTCAGGAACAACAACTTTGGAAGTATTGCAGAAGGACTGGTTACGTAACATTTTAAATGCCAATCACATTGCATGTAACCCTTCTGAGAGACATTCGTGTGGTGGGTTGATGGTTCCTGTCCCCACACCCCTCTTGTGCTTTCTGGCGGTACCAGAGCTCCCATTCCTGGCTCTGGGAGCCATAGGCACACTCTCAGAAATAAAATCCCTGCCAAAGACTTTAACACCAAATGAGCAACTCCAGGAGCACGGCTGATATTATAGAAATAGACCTCACTAAACAAATTATCACCAGAGTCCCTATTGCCCTTTTCCTGTTCCAACCCCCTTTTGGCCTGGAAGAAGAGAGAGTGACCAGAATAAGCTGCAAGGTCCACTTGAAACCACTCAGGTTGTTATGAACCTACAGGAGAGAAGGGAGCACAGATAATGTGTGTCCTCAGAGGAGTAAATCCTGCCAGCTCAGCCATTTTCCTTCTGTATATATAGAATTAGCTTAGTTTTTTAAAGCTGCCATGACTCTGATGGTGTCTCATGAGGAAAAAGTCAAGTGCCAGGATAAATATATCAAGTATTCTATACAGAGGAATTAAATCTGCTCCACACAGAGCCGCAGTGTGATGAGTCAAGCAGTACTGCCTGTGTGGCAGCTCTGCTTTAAAAAAAAAAAAGACTAAGGGACTTGAGAAGAGATTACTATCAGCCAGTGAGCTGTGCCATCAAAAGTCAATCCCTAAAGAACCTGGGCTGGTAGAAATAAATGTCTACGATGCAGTCATGGGCTGGATTGATCTGTTGAATGGAGCTTATAGGCTGTATTGCAGAAGGTTACTGGTATCAAAGATTTGCCATCCACCCTGGTTATATGTAATTTTCAGAGATTCTCCCACGTTCTTGAAGATTTTTCTTTCTGTTGCTAAAGGGTAGGGTTATAGTAGCTGATGTTAGCCTCCCTATCGAGAAGGTGCCAGTTGTGTTCTCCAGGTGAAAAATGTGAACAATGTCTCTCCAAATGAGAGAGATGACACCTTGAAAATTGACTGGACACCATTCGGAAAACAGAGAAAAAGCTGACTTTTGCAGTTGGCTAGCTTGATAGGCAAAGTTCTGTCAGTAAGGTTTTGTTTTAGTTTAAATGGCAGGTGGATCACAAAAGTGAATGGAGTATTGTTTGGACTGGTAAGGAAAAGAGCAGAGAGGTTTGGTGCAGTGTCTTCATGAATGAGACCAAACTTCTGGGGAAAATAGGAAGATGGGCTCCCAGCGTAATGAGCAGATGAGAGTGAGGCTTGTCAGTGGGAGGAAGGAGGAACTTATTGATCTTACTCTGGATGAGAACTGGATTCTGTTAGCCTGATAGGATTTCAGCTTTTGTCAGTAATAGTTGCCAAATGAAGGATGGGCTGGTTTGCATTAGTGGCAGGCAAGGTGTCTCCTTGGTGTTCCAGTTCAAAAGTTGGGGGAGCAGTGCCCTATCATTTCCTCCCTGAATATCCTCCCACCACTGCTGTTTAAAAATGAGGGTGCCTTCATCAAAAGACGCCCAGTGTCACCCTCCCTGGAGTCCATTTCTCAGAGAGATTCAAGGTATCCTTTGCAGCAGAGTGTCACCAGTTTTGGATGTGGTGATGGTGGCTAAGGTGCACTTTGCACTGGTATATAAAATACACCACAGAGTAAAAAGCATCAGTAAAAATGGAATTTTATTCTTATAATCATTCCTACACAAGGGCTTCCTGGTGGCTGTGGCAATCAGTGAGTTCAGCTCTTTGAGCTCTTGCCCAGCACAGCTATTCTGGCGGAGATGCACAGCACAGAGCTGACCCAAGGCTATTAATACTTCGCTGCAGGGAGCCGCGTGCCAGCCACACACACACGGGCACACAGACGTGTGTGGGTGCACATGTAAACACAGCAGCTAGAGCTCGCTCAAGAGACAGACTCCTAACACTGACAGCCATGCCAATTACTAGTTAGCTTTAAAGCCACAGCCATCTTCCTTGAAAGCCTTTGCTTTCCAAGTTTGCTCCCGTGGCCATCTGTCATAGCCTGTGTTTGGCAGCTTCAGGTTCTGCTGTGAGGCTCTGCGGATTGAGCACAGAGTTTTGTCTTTTTTATTGTTCTCTGAGTGGGTGGAAAGTTTCTATCACATGAGCCTCTTTCTCTTAAGGTTTTTGTTTGATTAAAATGTGAACCTTAAGTGCATATTTGAGCTGTTAACATGTGCTATCTGCTCTCAGACCAGGATGGAACAGGTGGACTGGGGTAAGTGCTGCATAGAGAGAAATGAGCTCAGAGACCCTCTTAGAGCAGATGCAGATTGTAACAGCAATAATTGCTTTTCTTGGGATAGTTTGTCTTGTCTGGCTGCATACATTAGTCCATACTTCCAAATATGTGTTATTTTGTCTGTAAGAGACCTGTATGATGGTTGTATCAAAAACTTCATGCCCGTTACTGGCATTACTGTGCGGGCAGTGTGTGCATCTTACAGCTCTACTTAATAGACTTACAGTATCTGTTACAAGGAGCTACATTTTCTGTGGGTGTAGCTGTAAATTTTGTGTACTCATCGCAAATCATTTTTGAACTACCTCTAAACCAATAAATTGTATTACCACCAATGTTGAAAAGTTCATGGTACATGGTGTCCATGGGGTTGCACCCTAAAATGAAAACCAGTTCAATCTGGGTAGGGGTGGGAGGCAGAAAAATTAAGTTCTGTGTTACTTGCAGTATTTGCTTCTTCCATCTTTATTTTTCTTTCTCTCTCATTGATACATTTTCCATATTTAGCTAGTCAGAGATTACAGTAAACTCTTGTTTCCTGTCACTTAAAAAAGCAGTTGGCCCATTACATGAATAAATACAGTGTTAAATGAAAATCCCAAAACAAGTGCAGAGAAATTACTAGAGTGATTTTGGGATTGTCCTCTTAATAACAACTCATCTTCCATTTTTATCTCCAACCCCAGGGATGCACATTAGTGCCTTTACCTTTTCCTACCAGTCAAATCCTCTTTTCTGCCACTAATAGCATCATTTTTCAAAGTAACTTTAAGAGTTTCTTGTAGTTAGGACCCAGAGTTTTGGATTTCCAATTGATGAAAATGCTACCAGTCTTAGATCAATATTTCTCCAGGGGATGGAGCCTGCTTTGCTCCAGTTAGAGACTGCAAAGAGTTCTCAAGGGTCTTGTATTAGTGTTACACCAGCCAAAGTGCGAGCTGGTTTGGGTTGATTTCCGTGGTTCTGGTTCAGTGATGCTACCACCCTCCCTCCTTTCTGCCTGTTTCAGTGCTGGTGCGTAGGATTCACATTTGTAAAGAGAAAATATAATTTCTGGAGTGCATCAAGTTGAAAAAGTGTATTTCTAAGCTTTTACTCAGATGCCTTCAGACTTCTTTGTAATGCCTGAGTGCATGCACAGGATTCACTCCAAAGTAGTTCCAGGGCAGTACACTGAAAGCTTAGATCAGCACTGGCAAATATCCTACAACAGAAATTAAATACCGAGGTGAAGGATAAAGTCTGGCCTTTAGGTAAAAACAATAACCCTGTATTTGATGACATACAGTGTATTATGTAATTGATCAATGAATGACAGTTTTGTTCTCAGGTGTTTTTTGTGTAATTAATTTTATCGATTTATCAACATTTTTCAGCTTACAGTACAGTTTCTTGTGTCATCTTATTTCTAGCATGTAAAAGATTTGTAATATTGCTCCTGTTTCCTGTTAGCTCTTTCTTTTTAGAGCCAGTCCATGCAGTCCAAAACGGTTGATTTTTCTTCAGCTTCCCCTCCAATTTGGCTTGCCCTTTGCTGCCCAAAATTTCTTTCACTAGATAATGAAATTTCCTCTTCCCCCAAAATACACTACTATTTAAGACAGCTTTGAAGGCATAGATTGCAGATTTAGGAGATAAGAGGCTGTTCCTAAGCCACCTACTGCTGCATTTTGCACAAAGTTTGGTTCCTAATGGAGTCAAGATGTGACCTCAAGATGAATGCATTGATCCAGTCATCTGGTGGCAGGTTTGGAAAAGCATCTGGAAATAGATTTCAAATCAGAAGAATCTGTGGCAAAATTGTGTCTCAGGTCAGAGTTCATGTACCTTTTTAAGTTTCTTTCTGATGTCCTTACAAGAATGACTTCATTTTCAAATGGAGTGAGCCCCCAAAAAAGTTTATTTGAAGCCATGTCAGTGTTTCCCAAAGGCTGAGTACAGGCCTTTTTCCGTGTTTCCAAGGCTGAACAGGCTCTCCAATTAGAAGTCAGAAGAATGCAATTTTCTTGTACACGTAGCAGATGGTGCTTCTTCATTAATCAGCTCCATGGCAGACCTTCAAGGAGTCCCACAGGAGAGTGCCTTGGAGGTAGTGGGATCATCCTTTGGGATCCTCCGTGCTGATGAATTCACTCTGGAGCTGTCCTGTTCATTTTTGCTCCAGTTGGTCCTTGGTGTTGAATGTGCCCTTGTCACCACCAATATCAGTGACATCTGATGGAGCTGATAACATTATTGTAAGGCAAATAATGATGATTAGTGTTGATCTTTTATTCATAAGGGAATGGGCAGACGAACAGGCTGGAACTCTTATGAGCTTGCCTCAATTTCTGTCCCGCTGCTGATGTGGACCAAAGTACTCTTTTACTGCTTCAGGATCATCATGTTTGTAAAGGATTCATGTTTATAAAGAGCAAGGAACTTTTTTGGATCAAGTTACTTGTGGTCATGTTCAAAAATTAAAATGTTACAGTCAGATTGACTGTCATAAAATGATTGTGAATCTACTATCCTGGATGGATTATCCCATATTACCATAGTATTACAACCAGAACTTTATTGTCAGGACAATAACAAAAATAATCTTTGAACTGAACTAATGTTTTATTCTGATTGACAAAGGATGAGGCAATCCACATACTGTGATATCAGTGTTGGCATGTATTATATAATGATATATAGCAACTTCCATAGACTGCCATTAATTTCTGCATGAATCCTGTCTGTCTTTGATAAGCATGTGTAACTCCTAATAAATTACTTTGGAGCTGAGCATAAGCATCAAGGAGAAAGGACTTTTGTAGGTATGGGGGCTTGTGATAGCTGAAAATGAGAAGGCAAAAGTGGTAGATAATTGTAGATGAGAAGTCATTTTCAAGCAATAGACAGGGGTGATATTGTTTCCTATTTAAAATTAGTTGCCACCTCTGCTGGCTGCAATGCGAGGTAAGTTCTGTTATAAAATCTAAATAATTTGTTCATTTGTTATGTATAGGCTGTTGATAATGACATAGGAATCAGCTTTGTGGAGCTCCCTCCACTTGCTCTGAAATGGCTTGCTCCCATTCTGGTGGGTGTTACCCACTCTTCGTTTCCTGGGGAAGAAATGGCCCTCTGTGAGGTTGTTTATCTGAATAGTGCAGAAATAATTTTCTGCAAATGTAACTATTACTATAAGAGAACCCTTAAAAAAAATTAGAGTGACACTGAGTTTTCTGAGATTAGTGTCTTCCTCTAAGGTCTCTATTTCCTCTGGTATTACTTCCAGTCTGTTCACTGAAACTACAGTGCATGTCTACCACAAATAGCATGAATAATGCATATATTTTTCTGCTAGTTTCAGTGTGTGCTAAATAGTTCCGTATAAAAAAAAAAAATCTAGAGCTGAAGAAAACCAAGTGGCAACTCATCTTCCTGCTAGTACGTGTTTGACCCATATTTCACATTATCTTGGGTTTTAACCTACCTGTTTTTATAATTGCAGTTCTTGAGCCTTTACTCATATCCCTTAGAAGATCATGTGGTACCACTTGAGTATTTTCTGAGATTGAGATATGGGAAATATTACACCTGGTTTTATCTCTTTATTTCCTGTTTCTTTAAAGATCTTTAATGTTTCTACTTCTTACTCTCTTTTTTCTTCCAGTCTATACAAACACTTGCAGTTTCACCTTTACCACCATGTTATCAAGCAAAACTCTTCCTTATTTTTCCTAAATCATCCATAGCAAGAGCCCACCTTCTGCTAATTTCTTGCTGCCCAGTTTCACAGAACTCAGTATGGTATTGAGCTGTAATGGAAGAGAGGTGACACAATATGGTACCTCTGCTTCTAGATACCAAATTACCTTGGATTTATTTTTCCTATCATGTCTTGGATCTTTTTCCGTGAGATAAATTGTTTTCCAAGATGATGCCGTGCGTGTTACTTTCCTCATGCTTGTGCACTCTTTCTGCAAATACAATTTATTTTCTCCTGAAGATTGTTTGTAAAGATAAGGCAGATTTAGCAAGGAAAAGATCACAAAGATGAGGCCAATTAAAAAAGGTTTAGAACTAAAAAGGAAAGTGATTTTATGTTTGTTTATTTGGTTTGTGGTTTCTTGGGGCTTTTCATGTTCATTTGTTTCAGTCCATATCAGAAAGCTTATAGTGGTTTAAGTTATTCTTGAAAATAGGATTTTTGGTCATATTTTTTTTCCATTCAGTCTGCAGTAGCATTCTTGCAGTCTAAATGCCCTTGTTCATTAGAGGAACGGTTTTCATAATGGAATAACAGAATGGATCTGTTAAGAAATTAGGGCTTCATTTTATGTTTAGAACACTTGATTTGTGTATACATTTGTATTTATTGTACATTCAGATTAATTGTCCAATTATCTAGGAAGCTGTATTCTGAATTCCTGAAAATCTGTCTTTTTATCTTTAGTAAATGCAAGAATGCCTCTAGTAATTTCCCTTCACTCACTAAGCATGTCATTTTTCTTTGAAAAATCTAGTTTGTCTGGCAAGATCTTTATAAACATAAATACAATTTTAGCAACTACATATCACTAACAGGCATTTCTGTGTTAGATGTGAGTGAGTAGATATTATTGCATAATGCATCTTAAAATCTGTTAGAATTTTTAAATTGCTAGAGGATTCACGAATGTAGCTATTTTGTTTCTTTCCAATATGAGTATCTATCTGTCTATACAACCATTAGTTATTTCTGGATGCAATTAAGTATTTATCTACCTAAGGATGTCCAAGATTTTTACTACTGTTTTGTATGTGAGATCACATGATTTTTAGAAGTGCTCTACACAGAGATAGTGTGTATTAGTTAATGGAGGTGGTGATTTTGGGAGGGCAAGTGTGTTTCTAGATTGCATGTTTAGGTTTGCTCCCAGTATCACTTTAAGTGAAACCTCAGGTTCTCATGCTTTGTGGAACCTCTGTGTGCATCTGCAAGATTCCCTTCCTGTTAAATAGATCCAGTGTTTTGTCAGGTTTGCAGCCCAAATTCTGTCACCCATTGCAAAGCACAGGGTCACAGCTCCTTGCAGCCGGTCTAAGAGCAAAGGAGACTGAACAAGTCCAAGAAACATCTGCATATATCCAGCATATCAGCTTACCCCGCCCTGTGCTCAGTGACATTTAAAACCCTCATGTTTTGCTCCTCCATAACAGAACAGTTTATGGTAATCAGTAGTATTTGAAGCTGTAATATAAATTCTATTGTGAAAGGATGCCCAGTTTCATTTGGCAGCACAAAATGGACTTGACGTGAGCTTTGGTCCATAGGTAATAGGTTCTTGAAGGCTCAGAGTGTTACTTTCAGCAGAATGCTAATCTGGTAAGTTGGTACATTTAACAGTCATCTGGAAATACACCCTTTTGTGTAATATGTAGTTGATTGTAACAATTATGGATGCTATTTAGTGGTGCCATCCTTAAACTTTGCAGTGTGGTACTACCTAGAGAATTTGTTACTGATGAAATCATTATAGTGTTATAGAAATGAAATAGGTTGCTGCTGAAATTACTCTCAAAATCTAATTGTAACTTGACTGGAATTTTTCCCATGATGGATGTTAAGTATATGTGTATTTCTTATTTTTATAGAAGCAGCAATTTTTTTTGTATGCTTAATTTTATTCCACTATCTTCTATGTATATATTATGTTTTTCTTCTCATTTTCAGTTGTGGTCAAATACAAATTGGACAAATTTAGTCTAATTTGGCTTTTTTCTTTTATTTTTTTTTCCCTTGTCACATGAATGAAGCAACATATTTCCTTTCTTGAGACTTCCCTAGGATTTCCCAAGTTAACAGAATGAAGAGCTCTATTTTATCAGTGCCTGAAGTGAAGCAAGTCCTCTCAGTTTCCTTGTGAGGGCTTCCTTGGAAAGAAGAACATGTTTTATAATTTCTTGCCTGCGAATCGATTCAGATTACTTTTTTTTTTTTTTTAAATCTAATCTCTTGTTGTACCCAAAGGTTGCTTTATAGGCTTGTGATTCACCCCATCTTTGTTTCAGACAGTGTCTGATTTAAAAACAAAACAAACAAAAAAGAGAAATCTACTTCTTACTTGTTTATAGTCCATGAAGAGTAGGTGAAAACCTTGCCCATAAAGGGAGATTTCAGTGACCATCCAAATTCCCAAGCACAGTAACCCTGCTGCCATGACACTCTCTTAGGTTATCTCTGTATTGTTCTAGCTCTTATTAAAAGATGTGATATTTCATTGCCTTCAGAGCAACAGCCTGACATTCATCGGGAGTTGCACCATTCTTTCTTTCTGCCCTTGATCTTACAATATAGATTGATCCTGTAAATTCCCGTGTCTGTTCATCAGATTCTGTCCCTGTAGTCACAAAGCCAGGGCACAGAGTGGGTAGATGGCCATCAGCCACCACTTTCGTCACCAGCCATAGAATCTTCTTGACTGCTCAGAGAAAACTAGTGCAGAAATAGCTTTTATTTCCCGTGCTCAGGTTTCTTGCATTTACACCCCCCTTCCTAAAGCAGCAGACTGACTGGAAAGATACTTAATTTGGTAATTATTGTTGCAAATTTTCCATCAGAAAACTGGAAATTCATGAATCCATGTTTCTAAAACTGTACAAGCATATGCTACATGTGTACAAACTGTATTAATGTGTATTTCAACTCTGTGCTCCCATTGTTCGTAGAAGTATGTTCCCTCTCTCCTAAACAAAGAAAGCTTTGCAGAGTAAGGAGGGACATATTGTTGGCATGGTTTAGATAGCCCCGTGGATTACTATTATTTTGCTTAACAATTGCTTCCAAAGATTCTCAGATACCCAAAGCTATTTGTTAGGAGCAAATATTTCTTAAGACCGTGCTTATGTCCAACTGTTGTGAAAATTGCCATGGGATTGTTACCTTTCACCCAGGTGGTCCCCGCTGATGGGCAGCAATGACCTTGCTCTGGTGTCTCATCTGAACGCAGGCAGCTCGAGCTGTGTGGAGGCATCCCCCAAACACTCCGCTGCAGTGTCAGCATTGGACACAAGCCCATGTCTCAGTCAGAGATGTGAATCCCTGACCTTCCAGTGGAGAGGCA
Organism: Dasyornis broadbenti; assembly: GCA_013397935.1. NCBI lineage: Eukaryota > Metazoa > Chordata > Aves > Passeriformes > Dasyornithidae > Dasyornis > Dasyornis broadbenti. The sequence continues at coordinate 4,816,916 of VZRN01005936.1, read as the reverse complement.
ATAGTGCTGCCAGCTGTGTTATGCTGACAGGCAAAGGACTTGTTTTAGAGATGGAGAAATGAAGAAATTGAGCTAAGCACAGCACAGACTCCTAACTGTTGAAAAAATGTAGCAATAAACCCCAGAAAATCTTACCTTCAGTTTCCAAATTATTTTGTTTTCCAGGTTGCTGGGAGTAATTTGCTTCATTAATGCAGTTCTGCAGCATGAGCTATTTAAATTTTATCCCAGAATGAGTTCTTTTAGCTGAATAAAAGCCTTTTGAAAAATCTGATTTATGTCACAGTCACAGCTTTAAAATAGAGCAGTTCTGGTTCAGTGGCAAAGTGTTGGGGTCAAGGTCTATGGTCTGTGTTTTCTAAGTGCTGTGCATGGATTTGCATGCACACAGCTTACATTAGCACTAACACAATTTGTGCATGTGGCCCCTGTGCAGCAGTTTAGGAATGTAGCCCTCAACAGAGAAGATATTTACAGCACTGAAGCTCATGTTGGGAAATATGAACAGCTGTGCTCCAAACAGAAAACACACATCTGAAATAAGACAAGCATACTGAAAATTATGTCCTGGCCATTAACGTTTTTATTTATACACACTGCTAGGCGAAACTGAAAGGAAATATCATTTCAGGATTCATATGTTTTGCAGAGCTAATAGGAGAAAACACCTGTCATCAGAAAAGATTTTTGCTGATTATAATTTTTTTTTTTTTGCTGCAGTTGCTGTAGTGTTGGTACAAAGGAAATATAATTAATAATTAAAAGCTATGTCACTTGCTAATTATGTTTTACTAGCAGTGAGGTGGCCTCTTTATACTTTTGAATACTCAGTTGAAATCATTCCTCTAGAACATATATTTGCATAGATTTTTAGATTTAAATATTTTAAATTTTCAATTCTAATATCTCAGCACCTGCTGTGCACAGAAAGTGAACACCTGAGGAAGGCATTATCCATCACGCTGTTATAGGAACTTTGTATTTACTTGCATAATGTCTAGAGCTGACTGGTAGCTAAATCCACACCAAGTGAAGAGGACTTTGCAAAAAGAAATTTTAATTAATTTGAAGTTTGACTGATGGAACACATACCAATGCCTCAGATTTCCCCTGCTGTGCTTCCCTGGAATTGATTTGCCTGTCTGTTCCCAAGTCCCTGCAGGGTGATACCTGGAGGGGTTGGAGGCCAAGTTCTACTGATCCCTGTGTTCAGGGAGCAAACAGGGCTCCTGCAGGATGCACGATATTTCTCTAACTAAATGGACCGTGCTAAACACTTCGCCTTCACAAACAGCATTACATGTGGAGAGGTTTGAGATGGGGAGGCTTCTTTTCAATAACACCAACATAGTAATTCAGTTCTGTTTTGCAGGTTGGCAAAGTGAGACCTTGAGGTTATCATTTACCTGAGACATAACGCAGATCAGGAGAAGGCAAGACTGCAGCTCAGGCTTCCTGAGTCCAAAACTCCAGACTTTTGTTTTGCTATGCTTCTGGGGTGGTGGGCTTGTACGTCCAGGGAATAATTTGTATTGCCAAAAGGAAAACTGGTGGGTGAAAGACACAAAGAGCAGTTTAGAATATAGTTTTGATAAATACCACTTAATTAGTTTACATAATGAAGTTTGGAACATGGCTATCTGTTAGATGCAAAATTTTGGATGCTTCTTTAATATGAATATTTTATTTCTTAATGACATATTAGTTGGTTGGGGGAAATATTTTCACTAGAGCTGGTTGGAAAAATATTTTCCCAATAAAAATCATGACATTATAATTAAAAAGGAAAAATAGTGTGGCTGCTGAAGTAGAGAGTGGTGTTCTGCTGCTGCCATTACTGCTGTGTTAGTTCAATGGAGTGAAATCTGTGTGGAAGATAGGCGGGTTCTGGCCCTGTCATGGACAACACAGGTGCCACTTTCATGGTTTGGAAAGATTTTTTGGCCTTTTTTGCATGCTTATGTGCCTTTGAAGCTGTTATAATACTAGTAAGGTTGCAAAGTCAGGGTTCGAGAACCGGGGAATGCCATAAATAACATCACCTGTCCACTTTTGATTCAGGCTTCTTTGATGTATTCATGGCTGTGCAGAGTGGGACAACTTCAGCTTCATTCATTGTCCAGATTTTACCATTTCTGGTGCTGGGTGGGAATGTTTAAAGAAGTTGCTAGGACTGCTGCCTCATTTGCTGAAGAAATGAAAAGATGTGAAGGAGTCAGGACAGTACAGGAATGGAAGGCAAGGCTGTCACAGTCAAGCATTAACGCTAGCTGCTAGATTCTGTTCTTCCCTCTGTTACAGAATTTCCATGTGATTCCAATCTAATCAAGCCATGTTTTTACTAACTGTGTGTGTTTACTTTCTGAATGCTTAGTTTGAGACCCTTGGGTCTGATTTATGAAGCACTGATCTTTCACAGAGATACCTCAAGTCAATGAAAATTATTTGAACATATAAATTACCAAAGAATTCTAATTGCTCTAGGTTCTGTGTGCCAGTGAGTGTATTCTTCTTAATTTAAATTATAACTTGCACTTAAATTTCTCAGACCCCTTCTGTTGTAGAGGGCTAATACAATCTTTTCCTGTCCCTCTTTAGAATGGTATTTGAGAAGGGAGGAGCTACTCTAAGTACTGAGTGGCAGCCCAGGCAGAAATTAATAAGTCTCAGAGCAGGGTGTGAATAGTGCTCAATAAATGAGGCATGGGGACACATTGACTAATAACAAGAAAACAAAGGCATTGAGTAGCTGCTCATTATGTCAGTCAGTGCAAGCAGGGGTCCAGTGGAAAAAATAGTAGGTGGCCGGGTAATTAAAGATAGTATCATAATGCATGCACACAGGGTTGCCCAATTAGGGCTGCACAGCAACTCTAATTCTGACACTTCCCTAAATTTTCAGTGCTTGATTTTACACATTTAATGTTCCCTAGCATATTTTTGGTGTATTTACATATATACACTCCCCCATTGCCTCATTCACTGCCAAACTGTTAATTAGGTAGAACTACTGAGAAATGCAGTTGGATAAACAAGGTTTTGCAATGAACCTTGGATATCATGCTGCAGAGCAGGAAACCTCGAGCTGCCAGAGCTTTGAAGGGTTTATATCAGTGACAATTAATTTGTTTTCTTTGTTTAATATTTTTAAGAAATTGTTTATGCAGTGCAGTCTCTTTCTTACTCACTGTGACATTATTTCTAGGCCTTCAATGGCTGGTGATGGTCTGGATGAAACATCTTTTAATGAGACTTGTGTTCATAAGACTTTTCTCCCTTGGGTGTGAGTAGTCTTTAGCTATGACCCTCATTTAAAACAAAAAATTTTATTTCACCAGTTTCTCCTTTTGGAAAATTACGATCTGCAGCTGGATACCTTGGTTCTTAGCTGCAGCTTTCTACTTGGCATTACCTGCCTGTGTGATGTGGAACTTTTCAGATTACCACAGAAGAACAATAAACACTGAAGCGGAAAAATTGACAGACTGGGAAAGGAGAACGAGGGACAGGAAAGTAAATAAGCTTTATTGAGACTTTTTGTCTTGTGCATGCACGTAAATTATTTCTGTGCTTCAGTGATGCTGCTCTCCTGAGCGGTTCCACCACAGTGGCACTGTTAGTGCTCTACCTGAAGTAAGACTCCAATATTCTAAAATATGGCCTCCCTAGAGCATGAATATAGCCAAAGGTTATGCAAGGGCTGTGTTCCCTGTGCTTCCTGGCTGAGGGGAGATGCCTTGATGTATCAATTGCTATTGTCAGACACCAGGTCTCCTTTACCCACCTGACAGAGCAGGGGGATGATGGAGGGCATAGCGGGTGAGTGAGAGCCGCCTGTGCCAGCATCCACTCCTGAAGACAGCCTCCTGTGCACCAGGACACCTCCACCTGCACGGACTGTCCCTGAGAAACAAAGCAGTCTCTTTTCCTGGTAAAACTACATTCTTACATTTCTACTCATGCTAAATCTGCCTTCATTCCAAAGGGACAGCTGGGGTTGTTGGGTAATCTTCAGCATTAGTAAAAGCATCAAAATACAAACCCAGGTGATAGCTTCAGGATTAGAAAGCCTGAAAGGCTGAGCCTTTTTTCACCTTGCCCTGTCTAGATACTCATAGCTCAATTTGTTTCTTTCCCTTTTCTAAGATTTTACCTGAAATAAAAAAGTGTCATTATGGTGACAAGAAATCACAAGTGAAGGTGCCTACATTATGTGTCAAACCATGCAGACATCATCTTTAAAGCACTGTTTGTATTTCTTTGCAGAACCAGTTCTTGGACTTAATGTCAAATGTGCTATAATTAAACATTGATTCACAGGAATGAAGGGACTTTTTTTCCCCTTTAAGGAAATGGATTTTAGGCAAGTAATGGAACAAAACAAGCACAGTATAACTTTGGTATTATGTCAGAAAATAAGCTGCAAGTGACAACAAGCTTTACTTTCACCTGGAACTTAATATTTATTTTAGTTTTCCATTGGAATTGTCTTTAGTTGTATCTTTTTCTTTTGATTGTTTAGCATTCAGGAATTCTAGCCTTTCACAAAATATCTAAAGTTGTAGTGAAAATGGATGGCCAACTCTGAAATTATATTTACTCTTTTATTGCAGTTTTCATATCAATTTTACCAGACTTTTGCCAAGCTTTCTATTCTTATAAACCTCTTCCTTTTACAAACTGCATGAAAATAATTTGGTGATGAATTGCACTATAGCATAGCCTCATATTGTGAAGCCTTTTGGAATATTTTGTTGAGACTTAGGTCGGTACAGGCTCTGGCAGTCATGGCTTTTATGTAAACTACAGAAGTTTTTCAGAACCTTTGTTACTTTGACCTCCATGGATGAATGTTGTGACCCTTTTTTTCTAGTTAAGAATTTGTAGAGTCACTTTTTGCTGTCACACCCTGTTCATGTGAATTAAAATCAGAAACACAAAAAACACAGATAGTCAGATGATAACAAACAAGGATGACAAGTCAAACCAAAGGACAGGCAAAGCTCAGTACTTATCCAGAATTTATAATATCATCCGCTATTACATTTGGAATTCTTCAAGAAGCTATTCTTGTAGCTTCCAAATGCTTCCACCTTACCTTGTTTAAAACTTGCTATCTCAGATAGACTAGAAGCATTTAAGAGCTTTATACAGGTAGAAATGACCTCTGTGAGGTCTTTATTACGCTCTGATACTTACTCAGCAAAACACCTCAGCTCATGCTTAGCCCCAGGTATGTTCAACAGGGGCCTCATCCCATACCAGATAAAAACATTGATTTTTCATGAGTTTTTTAATAGATCCCAAAGCATTTAAGCACATGCTAAATTCTGTATTGGCTGAATTACTTCTGATTTGTAGTAGATAAAATTTTAAAGGGAAGTAGTCAATGCATGCACACTGAAGGCAGCGAAGCTAGGAGACATTTACGCTACCTGAGTATTCCCTGAATTCTCTTTCATTCTTTTTTTTTCTTTTTTCTTTTTTTTTTTTTAACAATTTGCTTTTATCACAGAAACCTATGATTTTGGTTGATTTCCTGCTGTATTTTTCATCCACAGTAAGCTTCCTTCTTGCAAATAGCAGCTCAGGATGCTCACTAAAGTATTTGTAACATGGTCGTGCTCTGTAGTGGTTTCAGAAAGTGATACCAATTGAAAATATAATGTACAGGTGGCTTTAGTGTATAATTTATTGTAACCTTCAAATCCTTTCCTTGTTCTGGGTATTGTACTGTTCATTCTTTCCTTTTATGATTTAGTCTATGTGATTTTCACTACCATTCCATCTCAGAAGTTTGCACTTCACCATACCATTCTTTCTGAATCCCTTTGGAAAACATGGGTTTAATCTTTCAAAATGAACCTGGATATGTGTGATATTTACAAATTTTGATTCCTGGGTTAGTTTCTCAGAACATGTGCTGATACCTATAGATAATTAAAAAACAAACAAACAAAAGGAAACCCAAAATCAACAAAACCAAACTAGAGCAACCAAACAAAATTACAGAAGTCAATCTGTATGAGCTGCTATCCCTCATTCTCCCTTGTTTTGGTGCAATTTGATGTAATTATCTACACTATGGATACAGACATGTTTGAGTATTGGCCAACTTTGCCAGTCTTGTGTAAGTGATTGCATAGAGCTTGCTGATATTTTGTCCCAAAACTATGATTTCAGGTCTCCATAGTCTTGCATTTAAAAGCAGCCAATTGAGATCAGCTCCTGTGGACCTGAATCTTTCTCTTCAACTCTCTGTAGAGATACAACTTATTACTAGATTTATGCAAACAATAAAGCAATAAAATATATTTAGTGCAGATGAAAATATGTAGTGAAGGATTAAAAAAAAAAAATCTACGTGTTATTGGCATATCTAAGATATGTATTGTCTATCATTGACAGAAAATCCGTGTTAGGCTGGAAATTACTCCATTAGGTTTAAGAAAGGCCCACTGGCTAGAATGGAAGGATACAAGTTCATTTCTTTCTCCTTAGCAGAAAATTTTTACTATCCTTTTCTATTTTAATGTTTTACTTATGTTAGATGCCCTGCTTTATTTTCTTTGTAATGGCAAAAAATGGTATAAAAAAAGCTCAAGTGGTTCCAGTAGGTACACATACGGCACTACACATTCTCTACAGTAAAACCTTGAAATGTTCCTTTTATAGACATCCTTGTTTCCTTGTCTATGGTAAGATTTATAACCAGCTCTGTTTTCTGTCTTTTTCAATGCCTTGCTTTCCCACTTTAGAAATCAATCTGTTAGATGAAGCAGTATCAAGTTAGGTTTTGAGATCCAGAAAAAATATGTCTAGCCTTACACCTTTTTCTTTGCTGAACAGCAAGAGGGCTTTTTTATACATGGTCGTCCTTTTTAAAAAAAAAGCCCACAAAAACTCTCATGACTGATCATTCTCGTGAGCACAGCGCAGCTGGGGTTGATTGTTGTCTTTGCCTCTGGGTTTGGAGGCTCTGGGGATCACCTGGTCCAACCTTCATCCCCAAAGCAGACTCAGCTAGAGCAGATTGCTCACGGTTCTTTCTGGTTGTGTTTGAACGACTCCATGGATGGTGACTTCCAAACACCTTTGGGCAGCCTGTCCCAGTGCTCGCAATAGAAAAGTGTTATGTATGTTTGGTTGGAATTTCCTGTACTTTTGTTCATGCACATTGTATCTTGTCCTGTCGCTGGGTGCCACTGGGAAGAGTTTGGTTTCACCTTAACTCTCGCCCGCCCCAGTCAGATATTTAGATCAGATCTTTGAAAAGGACGAAGTCTTTCTCTTGGCATTTAAAGTTGTCAATTCAGACTTACTCCCTGGAGCCAGGATGCACAAGGTAAATATTGCTACGTATTGCTAACTGTCTAAAAGGCTTCAGTCCCCTATGGGCTCTGCCATCCCTGCCTACCTTCTGCCTTATTAAACTTCTATTCCCATTCCTTCCTCCCTGCATCTGTCTGTGGATTCTCCCCACAGGAGAGAATAAATGTTACACAGCACAAAAAAAATTGCATAAAATGGATGTTGCCTCAAATTGCAATATTTTGGGACCTAGCAAACATAAGCAATAGCTCACTCCAGGGATAATACTACTGATTGTGAGAGGCCTGTTCAGAAGGAAGTGCTATTTGAGGTGACACTACTAGGCTTAGAGTCCAAGGGAGTGTGAGTTACATGCCATTTGTTATGCATTTGTTCCAAGACTAGAAAAATTTATGTTTCTTTAAGAAATAACTTGGTATCAGAAGTAACCCCGATGGCCACTCCACCAGTTCAGAAATGGATATGGATGCCAAAGTTCAGACTCCTAAATTTGAAAATGCACCCACAGACAGATCTTTTCCACTCTGTCCTGTTTATTGCTTCTTCACGGGGTTGTTTCATTACCCTCCTAATTACCCCCCCATCTGTACTTTTATATAGCACTTTAACAGTATCACCTTCTTATGATAAAGGTGTTTCTAAAAAACTCATCTTGGTTTGAAGGATATCTGTATTCATTATTATTTCTCATGTATCATGCTTTTGGGGAACAGAATTGATATTTTTGTGCTCAGCAAAAAGGAAAAAAGTAAAAAGTACAGTTATATACCAGAAGTAATATCTCCTTTCAGCACAGCAGTTCTTCAGCAGAAACTTGTGCAGACTCTTACCTTCCTTTGTTCAGTTCCCTCTGTAGTGGTTTACAATTCACAGTGCAGGTTTCTTACTTCTGCCACTGGCATAAATGACTTATCCAGAACTTCAGGTTTATATTAGTGTTAAAGGAGAATAAAGTCCTCTCTTCCTTTTCCTGTATCTGCATTATCAGACTCATACAAACTTAGGTGTAGGTTTTGGACTTTTTTTTTAATTATCAGTCTTATGGATTGTGGTCATACGAACAATGCTGCTGAAGAAATAAATAGTGGACTAAAAGTTGCATTTTAGAGAAAATCTGAACATCATTGTGCAGAATAGAGTGACCTTGTTATGCTTTTACTTTTAATGTTTATAAGTGTAAAGTCAAAGACAGCACACACACATATATTGAGAATCTGATTCTCACATCCCAGTGCCAATAACTGAAGCACGTCAGCATTTACAGTCTGTCTTTCTGAAGCCTGCAGTTGTTATTTTGCCTTATAACCTTTTCTTCCCACTGTAGCTGAGCCCTCGCTGTGTAGCTGTGTGCACATGGTTCTGTTTCCAGTGAGCTCTGTGTGAGTGCAGTATTTGCCTCCCATACAGCAAATGTTGTAAACAGACTGGGCTCTGTCAGAGGGAGTCATTCCGTACTTTAACTCATTTGCAAATGTTCAGGCCAGCCTGGAGTTCTCTGGACAAGCTCAGCTGTAATGATGGATGCAGAAATCTGCTGTAGCAGAATCTCTCCACGTTTCCATGGGTGGAGGTGTTTTTTTGATGGTACACTGAAAGTCATGATTCACAAGACCTCTGTGATGCAGAGGGGAGCATCAGAGATTCCACACACACAATACACTCGTGTTTTATCAACAGTTATTGCCTGTGGAACCCCGTATCTGTTTCTACAAGTGATACAGTTACTTGGACAGCATAGAAACTTGCAAGAGCTTGGAGCCAAGCAACACATGAAATGCAAATTTAACCTGTGGATTTTTCCTAGGCCAGTAGGCTCATTCACCTAACAATGGCTTTAAAACATTAACATAAGTGCTTTTCTATGTCTGCATTATCAAAAGTAGTAGCCACAAAATGGCGTTCCTTTATCGTAGGACATACAGGCTGCCTCTGCAGTAAAGAAACATATGTTTGCCTTCCCAGGAGAATTCCACCAAGGAGCTTTACAGCACAGCAGGCTTAGGCTCTATAGTCAGAAACTTTCTGCAGAAGGTTCCTTCAGGGCTTCATTGCCCTTGAGTAATTTGTGGCATCTGATTCATTTTCCACTGGCAGCTATAGATGAAGAAGATGCTAACTATATGGCAAAGACTCTGGAAAAGTGTCAGTGAAGAGCTGATCAGAAACATGTGAAAATGCACACCCTCAGACTGACTTTAAAAACAACATTTTTTTTTGCACAGATAGAAATTCTTATTCTTTAAATACACATTCAACACCACACTCAGTGTAGACATATCGCTATTCCAGACTTTGATATGTACATCAGGCAGCTTTTTTAAAAGTAACTCATACAAAATATTATTTATTCAAGCAACCTTGAAAGCAGGGTCTAATTGCTTATCGTTTCACAGAGCTTACAATAGAAAAGCATTTGACATCCTTACTGACGATGAGTGGTACTTTATTCCACAATTACTCCTATTCTTTCTACTGAAAAAACCAGGATGGCAAGTCTAGAGCTATCATAAACTAAGAAGAAATACAGCTTTTACACAAAGACAGCTTCATATCTACTGTTGTCAAAAAACAGGGGTTTGCTAGGAATGTTTCAGGTAGCAGTTGAATAGATTTACAGGAAAGAAAGGTTGATTTCAATTCTTCTATTTAATTTAAGCAGGATTTCAGCATAAATCATAAAAGGCGATGTGCTAGTGAGTATCTGTTTTTCAGTTTCATTTTGCTGTAGCTTGATTTTGAAAATCAGAAGTACATGACACTGTACTAATACAACCATTAATAATTAGAAAAGTATTCTTGACTTTCTAAAATGCTGGAAGCTGTTAGTATTTGCTGCTGCTGCATTATGGATAACCTGATTTGTTCTCATTTTACTGATTTCTCTGTCTGGGAATTGTGGATTGTCAAATTGCAGGTTGCTTTACTAGAACACGAGTTCCATCCATACAGACACATCTGCCCTGGTACCTTTTTGCTAAAGGATACCTGGATAGCTGCTTTTCCATGTAGTGCAGAGCACAGTGCTGAGCTAGAGACTGCAGCACAGAGCATCATCTTCTTTCTTTAGTGTCACCCAAGAAGGCTAAGTTGTGGAGTGCTGTATGCACATCAACCTACTAAAATTGACAGAATCACAGAAAATAGGATAAGAAAGGACTTCCAGAGTTGGCAAGTTTGTAATTGTGCCCCTGGCAAGATTGTTAATAACTATGTTTTCATTTAGAAAGCTGCTTAAAGTCAAACCCAAATCTAGCTACCACCCTGCTAATGTAGAACAGACGTGGAGAATCCTTTGCAGCATATTTTACACATTTGGAAACATTTATCACATCTCCTCCATTTTCTCTTCTCTTCTCTGCACTAACCCAGTTCTTCCACTGCTGGTTAATTTTTCTAGGGCATGGATTATTCTTTTTGCTTTTTCTGGCCTTTCAGCAGCAGATCCAAATCTGTGCTGAAGTTGAATGCCCAGATTGAATTTACTATCAGTGCTGCTGAATAGAGTGAAAAGATAATTTCAAAACCCTTTATGTATGTCTCAGGATTATGTTTGCTTTTTTCGTTACTAGAACCTGTATTGATGATTTTGCTGCCGCTGAGCACACATTTGTGACTTGTAGCTCTGGAGATGACTGCCATTGTCACTGAAGGCTGCCCCACTTAAAAAAGTTAATGCATCAATTAAATTAGCTAAACGTTTCTATTGCTGACATCTGGCCAGCAGAACGGATGTATCTTTGTTGGAATAGAAATCCATAGAAATCAGAGGTCATGCTCAGAATAAGATTATAGCATCATAATCTCATTACTTGAGTTGGGAGGGGGATGTTGAGATTAAAAAGAGGGAGAAATGGAATGCAGTATACACCAAAACTGGCATTTGTTACAGCTCAAAGACGAATGGAAGAAATTAGAGGAGACATGCCTGATTTGAACTTCAAAACAGTGAAAATAGCATTTCATTTCTATTTTTATTTCAAAACACATCTGAGAAAAGTAATAATGTAGCTGGAGACAAAAAGAGACTTCTAAGTGCTTTTCTTTTCAAAATTTTTCCTTATGAGAGATGGATGGAAGGGGATTTTATGCCCCAAACAGCACTTATAAGTGCTTTTACTCTTTTAATACCATCCTTCAAGTGAGAAAGGGAGAGGAAGAAGCAGACAAGGTGCCCTGACACATCACTTCTAAGTGATTTCTCTCCCAAAAGTATTCAAAAGACTGATAGAAGGTTTTTTTTTTTTTCTGTTGGATACTTATTTTGTTCTGTGACTTGGCAGAAATGAAGTGGGAGGATGAAGGGAGAGAGCTCTTGGTTGTGGAGCAGCATTAAATACCTGGCTGTAGCTTTAGTTGAAGGGTGATTGAAGGGATAACCATCTCTACTTGGCATGGCATGCTACACGATTTTATTGTTGTGTCTTACGTATTTCTCACTGTGGGTCTCTTGTTCCAAAGTATGTAGCTAAGCCTAGTCAGGGAGCAAATCCCAAGTCAAATTGTCTCATGCATAAAGAAAGACAGTTTGGAAGGCAGGAGTCATTAGAGAGAAAGCATTCTTCATTTTAGTTATGAAACTTAATTTCTTTTCACTGTCTTCCCTCCTTTGCATCTCTAAAATATTGATAGAGGTTATAATTTCTGACAGTGATGTTGATTGTGGCATGTAAGTAGGATCCAACAGCTGAAACCGATGGTGTAATACCGTAATGGGGCCTATCACATAGAGACAAGAACGGAAGGTGCAGCTGAAAGAGTGTATAATTGGTATAAATGAGAATCTTGAGTCTGAACAGGCCTGAAATTAGAGAAAGTTCAGATCTACGTGCAAGTTTCACAGCTCTCATCCAAGTTCTGAATTTAAGCAATGATCTTTCAAGTGGGAGGACTGAGCAGTACTGCGTGATCATAGAGATACAGATAAGGAAACCCTTCCTCAGCAATATAGCAGAGTACTAAGCAAGCACATGGAATTTAATCCTGCCAGAAGATGGTTTTGTCTCCTGTTGCTTCATGGCAGATTCTGCCTTTCCTATTTTGGAGTGCTTTCCATCTCTGGTATTAGTGATGACTCCCATCAGACACCTGTGGTCTCACTGCTGATGGCTGATTGATCATACATGCAGGGCAGAGAAACCGCCTTACAAACCTTTGATCAGTGTCCTTAAGTGGAGGATGTTTTATGCATTAAATTTCACTCAAGGATTTTAGAACCATGGCCTGCTTTCTCTTTAACAAAAGTTTCAGAGTATTTGAAAACTGAGGAAATTTTTTTGTGCATGTCTATACTTTGGGGTTTTTTTCATAAACCCTTTTTCAAAAACAGTTGTTCTGGCTTTTTCTTGAAGTTTTTCCAGCTGCTGATAGTGTTCAAAATAGCTCTCTGCTGTGTGGGATCAAAACAGTTTTGGCATTAAAATAAAGCACAACATTAACTGTTTTGTTTCAACAACAAAATGGGAAATAAATGAATAATTTTGGGAAAATATATTATCGGATAGGCAGCACTCTGGAATTAATTTGTGAGGTGTATTGGTTATCTCCACAGTTAATTACATTTTGATTTGAAATGCATGGATGTGGAAGTAAACAGTAATGTATTTAATACTCACTATATCTGGGTCACCCAAATAGCATTTAATCCCCCCACATCAAATGGTTTGTGGGTAAAAGGGTGTCCTGGGAATATCAAGGCAAGACAACAGACATGCTCTTCACATTTAACTTGTTAATCAACAGGTAAGAGGAAGAACTATCTTGTGTCTGATCAGCTATCCATGAGCAGCAGCCAGATGCTTTGCCCTTTCCAAATGTACTCTGAAGAAGAATGAAGCCATGCTCCTTGTTTTGCCCATCAGATAGCATTATCTCTGTGGAATGCCAATTCATATCTCCTTGTGCCATGTGTGGTTCTCACATATGGGATTTTAATAACCTTCATGCTGTGCTATGAATTCATAAACAGGGCTTATAGAGGAAAAGCACCACAGGACTTTATTTTTTAATTATTGCTCTTTTGAAAAACAGGGTCTGCAGCATTTTTTTGCAAGGGTCTTGTGACAGCAATTGTTTTGCTACTGCAGTGAGGTTATTCCAAGAGAAGGGGATAAATACAGTATTTACTTATTATACACTTTTTCAGAATTGATTTTCAGCAGCCTACATTTCATAGTCACTGTAATTCTTCTGTTTTATAGTTGGAATTTTGAAGGTCTGATTGTATGGGAGTTTTCCCCATTTTTCTGGAATGTAATGTGCATTTGGTTTCTTAGAACATACCGCTCCTCCTTGTCCCTCCACTCTGCCTCAGCCTGTGAAGCCACGGTTTACTGCTCCATGGACAGTAGCACACAGCAGTCTTGATTTCTGTTCTGAAAAAGACCTGTTCATTCCGGATCAGTGGGAATTTTTCTTTCTTTTTATCCCTCTTCTCCCTGGAGTCCATTAGAGCCACCACTTTTACATCTCAGCCATGTTCCAGTACTGGTGAAGAAGGCACCACTGTTAGTTAGTAGAGCTAAATGTAACAAAAATTCCAGGTCTCCAGGTATGTGTGGTATTTATCACCTTGTATTGACTGCTAACAGCCTTAGAAAAAAGACCTAAGAGGAGGGCTCAACTAAACTTCACTTTCTCTACAAATATTGTACAAAGTAATGAGCTTAAACTCTTGGATACAGCCAGTTTAGCAGTCCTGGAGCTGGTTCACACATGCCAGGAGGAAAATTGCTCCATGTTGCCTGCCCATACCCTGTACCACAACCAGCTGGAACAAATCCGTGATTATGATCTCGGGTCATTCTGAATTCCAGTCTTGTAACTGTGCCTAATAATATCTTATCTGGCATAAGATTTATTAGGTGTAGGTTCTGTGTGGGTTTCTCATATGACATGCAGATCAAATCTTTAGCCCATTTTCATTTTAGGAATGTTTCTCTCTCCTGCTGTATTTTGTATGATTTTGTGTGTGACAGACAGTAAAACAAACCAAGAACAGACAAGAAAAAAAGAAAAAAATTTTTCACTGATTATTTAATTTTCAATATTCTGTTGTTGTTTTGAGTTCTTTCATTTCTTTGGGTTCCCCACCGCATTGAATCATCCTCATTATTAAAAATATCTGCTGTCTTTTTCATTAAAATTCATTGAGCTTCCCCTTGGTCCTTCAAAGTGATAGAACTATAGAATTACTGAAAAAAGTATGTTGGAAATAACCTCTGGAGGCCATCTTGTCCAATATAACCTATAAATAGGACTAACATCAAGGTTAGGTCAGGTCTGTGCCTCTTCAAGCTTTGAAAACCTCTAGGAACAGAGACTCTGGAATCCTTTGGGCACCTTTTCCAAAGCTTAATTGCCCTCCATCACAGAAGTACATTCCTTGAAAAAGGGATTCTTTTTTTAATGGGCTATATATAGTCAATCAGTACTTTTTCCTCAGCTCATCTGCCTTGGTCTTTTTTAGCCGTGAGAACAGTGTGAATGTCTGACACCATGTATGATGAGGTAGCTGAACACAGACACACACAAACTTCTTCATACTGCATCTATAATTCTTCAATCGTATGACTCAGAGAGAGGAGATGCCAACATTTGCACATTAGCTTTGTAAATATTTTCTTAGAATTAAATTAATATGTAATCTAAACCCTACATCTCCCTCTCTTGCTCCTTTTAGTGTTGTTAATACATATGGATGTGTATGCACTTTTTAAAAAGTCAGTAAGCAGACAAGAGAACATAGAACTAATGTGAGTATGGAAAAGTTTTGCATTGTATACTGTCTATAGAAATGAAGAAATGTTATTTCTATGCTTTTCCTCAGCATGAGCTGCAACCTGGACACGGGGACATTTCCTTTGGATGGTTATTTTATAATTATTTGACTTCAATGTTTTGGTTTGTTTTTTATTTTTTTTTTTACTCAGTTGCATCCTGTAGTCCCTCACAACTGCTTTGTGGCAGTGTGGTAGAACTTACCCTCTCCAGTCCCCAGTGTGCAGTTGTGAGCTGTTGATAGCTAGAGGTGCAACAGAGCCTGTAGCATGGAGCAGCACTGCTCTGGAAGGAGGAGGAAAGGAGAGTCACAACTTGTTTGCTTACAAGGCAGTTATCAGTATTCCATTATCTCTCCACTTTCTAGGCTGTAAGTGAAGATGTATTTTGCAATATTCATAGTGCCAGCAAGCCACAGCAGGCAGATGCTATCAGAGGGCACTGATTTTCTCTTTCATATTGCTGTCCCCAAGAATCTGTTTTGTCATTGCTGTATCAGTGTGAGTTGCAGAGCCACTGATGAGCTTAGGTGTTGACCTTTAAGATTGCTTTTCAAGTTTCAAAGATCCTGCTGTCATTACAGTCCTTGGAAACATTAGGAGTCACAAGGTACATTAAAGTCAACAGTCTAAAACAAAGCAAAACAAAAAACCCTACACACACTCTGTGCACTCACAAGCAGAGTGGAAATGTAGAATCTGATGCCAACATGGAAGCTAACATGGCCTCCTTGGTTTCCATCCCAGAGATAGACTTGGGGCAGGAGGTAGTTTCAGTAGTATCCAGGGCAGTCCATCCAGCCCAGAACATCAGGATGTGTGCTTACAAACAAAGAAGGAACACTATTCTGGCTTGTAAGTAAATAACATATCAAGAAGATACCCTGCATCCTTTTCATGGTTTGAAGCAGAATCACAGGTGAAAGGCCTCAGCTACTGCCCAGGCAAAGGAGCAGCACCATGAACTTATCTTGTCCATCTATGAACTGCAAATCCCAATTTCTCTTCCGAAAATTCCTATGTTAGGTGAAGTCTCCATGAAGTCTTCGGTCATGTCAGTGAGAGTTTTACTTTTAACTGTTATGTAGGCAATGAATGTGCCATAGATTTACCCAGAAAGTCAGTGTATAGGTATATTACAGTGGTATTTTTCTTTTGAAGATGTATGACAGACTAAAAATTAATTTCTCTCTTAAAAATTTAAATTATAGGTAGAAGAGCTATATGATTATAAATACCTATTTTGGAGGCAGTGTTGTTTATATCTTGCAACTATGTCACTGTCAGGCCAGACTATATAGTGGAGAAAAGATTGATAGGGTTTATTATTTTCATCTTTTAATAAGATTTTGCTTTGCAATTGCTTCTAGCATGTTTCACCTCATAACTTACCACCTCATTTGTGTGTGTATGTTGTTCAGCACCTCAGGCCTTGGTCTCATTCTGAGCTCTGTGCTGAGGATGCTCAGACCTGCACAAGGCGCTCTTGACTTCCAGTCCAGTTTAAATTTTTGTCCTAGTGCCCATTGCCATAGTGTTTGAAATTTCAGGTGTCTGACAAGATGATGATTTAACCTTCTGCAACCTAAATGATTTTATGATCTTAAAAGAAAAGATAGTTAAAACAATTACATTTTTGGGCCAGCTCTTTCTAAGTGAAATTTTACCCTGAAATTACATTCTTAGAGAAAATTTTAGACATTTTTACAGATGACAGTCATAGAATGGTACTGCAAATATTCCCAATGTACCAGTGAGGGGAAAGTAAATGAATGTGGCCAGAAGCAACTATGTATTCTCTTTTAGATAAGGCGTCCTGCAATTAAAAACGCTGGACTTAGAAAGCTTCTTAAGGCTTATTTTGTCAAATGAAAAATGCCACTGGTTTTAATGCTATTGTAATAAACCTTATTCTCATTCCTGGCATGGGTATTATTTTTTTTTTTTTTTAATTTCAGAAAAATAGATAATTAGCATTTTAGCTTATCACTTTCCTTCCATGCATACAAATAATTTGACAGATAGACCACCAAGAGAGACAAAATTAAATAATAGGTCTAGACAGCATGGAACCAAAATAAATTAGAGGTTAGGCTTCCAGCCTGTTAGGTGGGTTTTCATGGAAAAGGCAGGGGTTAATACAAGGTAGTTTTTCTGACAGTTTTTGCTACCTAACTTGATGTTGTTTCCCCATATCAAATCCCAAATAAATTTACCTGAAATAAGATGTGAACTTCATATTAGAAGTCCCCTAGTTTATTTGTGAGTCTAATTTTTTCAGATGTATTTCGATTAGAGGCCTAACAGGCATTACTGCATCCGTAATTCCGCCAACTAAGTTCCTCGATAATGGTCCATGATTAATGGTGAGTGCTGATAATAGAAGGTTATTAGAGAAAGCAAACTTGGAACAAATCTGCTGTAAACATTATATACTTTACCGCCATCTGTGGGTATTTATAATAAATGCAAATTAAAGTCAGTGGTTAGAGTAACCCATGTTTTCCATATGTGACAGAGAACTCCTTGGATGACGTCTCCTAGTAGGCTTCTTCATAGTAGGAATTCTTATTAATTTTTTTGCAGAGATACTTATTTTTATTACTTGCAAAAAAGAAAGAGTTTGTGTGGAGAGAGTTCTTTTGGCCTTGGTTGCTTTCAGGGATGTCATTCTAGAGTCCACTCTGTAAGGCAGGATTATGTGTTGCATGTTACCTCTGCTCTGCTGCCACATACGTTATTGGGTGTGAAAAATTGTTCTTGTCCTTTGGTTCTGAGATTCAATCGCTATTCAGCCCATGTACTAACAGGACGTTCCTCCCTTTTATGTCTCCTTGAGTTGTGACATTTTACCTCCTTGTGGTTTGTGTGGTTTGTATTGTTTGCTGAGCAAATATGCTTGCATAGAGAAGAAACAATTGTTATCTTCCTTATTACTAAATGTAAAAAACAGAAAAGAAATGTGATGTAGTCAGAGAATTGCTGAAGATAAATTACAGCTAAATATTATGATGCCAATAACCTGAATCAAGTGACATGTTTTGCTAGTAGCAAATGTACTGTTGCAAATACAGTTCTGCAGCAGAGTGACAAAAGGGGTGCCATTGTTAGGATCAGCTGGGTTTTGTTGTGCTCTGAGTTGTTTATCCTGTTTGTTGGACAGTGTCTGGTTTACATTATGTTTTTCCAGTAACTTCTGTGCACAAAATTCAAGAGTCATCACGTAGTACTGAGGGCAAGTGAGCAATGTGGTGGATGTTAAGATAAATGACTTGCTGGATTCAGCATTCAGCGAGCAGTATTTGGTTGGAAGAATTCCCGGCTTTTGAACTATTACAAAGTCATGATATTTTAAAGCCTGCGTATTTGTAAATGGGTGATAGATGAAGTGTCACAAACATTCTGGTTATTTATGGTCATCAGCTAAACCTCTGGGATGAAGTTAGGAATACTCTGGAACTAATGTAGTTTGTTTGTTTTTCCATTTTGTACCACGGTGAAGTTAATTTTTTTATAGGCTGTTTTTCAGTGAATTCTATTTTAGTGCCTACCTTTTGAACTTGCTGTGTAGGGTGTGCATGATGGAGTTTGCCTCCCTTCCATAACAATTCAATCCTCAACAGTTTTTGACAGGAGCATTTCCTCATATGTTCTTGTATTTTTATGCTGATTTTTTATATATATATGCCAAAGAGTATTCTGCTCTTCCTCCAGTTCAGAGGTGTTAATTATGTGGATCTGAAAGTGTAGACATCTGCATGCCTAGGGATGTCGGGATTTCTGGTTACCCACAAACTACAGAGCTGTATGCTGGAGTGAATGTGTCCATTTCCATCTATTTTCTGCTTGGGCAGCTGCAGTGTAAAAGACAAAAGCTTTTCTCTCTGCCTAATCCTGAGTTGTTTGATTGACATGTCTGATGAAGTTTTCTTCACAAGTTAGTTTATAACTTAACAAATGTCTTTAGGAGTTTTGGTTCTCCTTTGCTAAATTGCATTCCCAAACACCGTGGTTTATCTTTCTGGCTATATATCAATATTTGCTTTTTCTCAAATTCTTTTTCCCCTTAGATGTTTTCTTCTTTTAAACACTAAACTGCAATCTACTGTTTCATAGGTTGTCTGAAATTTTTTCTCTTTTCTCTTCTGTGTCTTCTTCCCATTTATTTCCTCCCCCTTTTGTGACATATCCATTCACATTAATAAGAGCACGTCCCTTCTGCCATCCTGCCTAGGGACAGGACAGTTTTTCAGGCACCTGAGACACAAACAAAAAGAAAATGTGTCTTCTATGGACTGACAAAGAGTGCACACGCAGGATAGGTCTTCACATCCTTCAGGAAATGCCTTAGGGCAAAATTTTCTTCACCTACCACTCTCTCAGTGCCCAAAGTCTTTGAGGGCTGTTGACCATCAGTCCTCCAGTCTCTGCCTCGCCTGGCTCTCTGTTGTACTTGAAGCAGTGAATCTGGCAGCTTCCTTCCTTCATTAACCTTCCATGCAGAGACAGAACAATTTCTTCTGTTCTTATTTACTCCCTGCCGCCTTTCTATTTTTAAGTCTTTTATAGCAATAGAGCTATCAAGAATCTTCCAATAGTTTATTATTCCAGAGGAAAATTCTAGCTTAGGCTTATTTAAAAGGTGTCAGTTTCCATAAATTTTCAGCTGGAAATCAGGAAGAATGAAAAAAAATGAAAGGGACTGTTTTGTTAATGTGAACTACCATTCTTTCACCTTTTCATGGTAAAGAAAAATGTTCAATTGGAGGAGCATTTTAACTCCATTTTAGAAAATTATTTAAATACAGTTTTTGAAAAATAGAAGGTAAAAATATTTAGATCAAACTGGACCTCACTTTTATTCAATTTTACTAAGTTTTGTTTTATGAGATTATCATGAGGGGTATTACCTTTGACTTGTCAATTTGTGCCTTATAATAAAGTAGTGGAAAATATCTACAATTCATAAAAAGACCTGGTTTTATTCTTTATAGGTCATATACTTGACTCTTTCTACTCAGAGTTTTCTCATGTATATTTGAGACATTTGGTTTTCAGCTCTTGGTATCATGAGATGTACTTGATTCTTGCTTTGTTTCAAAGCTCTCTGTATTGTTCCCAATAGCAGCAGCAAAATCAACAACATTCTGCTGAGCATTTGCTCTGCTATATCTTGTAAGAGGTAGGAGCTGGCATGGAGTTGTCTGGAGCTGTCTCAAAAGTGAGAAAGATGACACTGCATCACTTTGCACTGTGGTTCATGTTTGGAAGGTTTGAGTTTGTTGTTTGTGAGGTTTTTTTTTTCCTTTCCATGAGAAAGAAAACTAAAATGTTTCTCAAATATACTTGCTGGTTGAAAGTTTAGATGGGGCAGGTGACTTTGGCACTCAAGTTTCAACCTCTACCCAAAGTCCGAGCTTCCTGTGTTTTTCTGTCTTGTTACCACTGACATCATGAATCCACAAGATTCAAGCAAAGGGCTGGTACAGCCCCTTTAAAGACCTGTAACAAGAGCTGCAAATCAAACAGTTCTGTAACAACTGGGTCAGTGTCTATAGAAAGACTCTCATCGATGGTTATTTATTCAGTCTCTTGCTGTAAGATTAGTCCCATTATGTGCCTCCTATGCATTCCCTTCCAATTCATTCAATTTAAATAAAAACTTTCTGCTAGAACTCATGTACATATCAGTGACATTCATCTAAATAAAATATCCCAGGCACTTGAGTTTCAGGAACAGTCTTACGAAGAGGCAGATCATATTCTATTTATTTGGAAATGGGATGCACGTTGACGTTGTGCTTATTTCAAAATAATGTCAGAATGTTAAAATCTTTATGAAATCTTAACATTAAATTTTATGAAGGCAGAGATATTTGCTGGGATGTGATGCTGAGGGCTAGGACCAAAATCAACTGCTGAAGATGAAAAAAGCACAGTACTGCCATAGGGAGGAAGAGGGAACAACCACAAAGTCAGGGTAATCAGACCTGTATTTTTTATTATTTTTATTTTTAATGCTTGATGTTAGTAATATAATGTACTTTAAATACAGAGCAGTACTAAATTGATAGCTCTTGCTGGGTGAACACACAAATACTATCTTTCTCTTCTTTAAATATGCTGAATTTTTTCCTAGAGAAGCCTGGCAAGTCTTTTCTCCCAATCAGAGGTCTGAAGAAAATGAGGAAGTGTAGATAAAATCAGCTTTTTTAATCACAGAAACATAGAAAAAATTAAAATACGTTTTTTGCTTGTAAAGTGGAGAAAAGCAATAAAAACAATGCCAGACGGTTAATGCCTCTCTTGTACCTTTCATTTCAAAGGCCTCAAAAGAACATCAAGAACAATAAAGGCAAAATCTATTCCCTATTGGCATCATTATAAATGTTGTATCCTCTAAAACTCTAAAGACATCCAAGAAGAGTAGAAGAATAAATGGCATTGAAATAAAGAAAGTCTCTCTGGAGCTTTGTTCAATCGGCTTTGTTAGAATTCACTCAAATAGGATGATTATAAGAAAAGATCTCATTTGTTTCAACATTAAAGGAGCAAATTAATATGTGGCAAGCTGCTAATAATTGCCTCATTATGTAGTGAATGGGCACTGCGTCCAATTTACAAAATTACAATCATATTGTTAAAGTAACAATTGAAAAAGTTTAGTCTGAGTTTCCTAACTATCTGCATGATTAGTTGTGGGATTCAGAGTGGAACAGAGTTAGTGGTTGGAGAGAGCTCTCCAGTGCACCACCAGTCTACAGTGCTAAGAAGCCACAAGAGAAATTCAGCTTTTCATTAGTGGCTATTGCATCTGCTGAGGTCCTGAGCTGGACTGGGTCCAGCTGAGGAGTGAAGCTGGCAGTCTCTGCTGAGACCAGAGCTTGGCGTGTGTCTGGTCTGTCAAAACATTGTTTTGTGGTTCAGAGACCTGGCCTGAGATCATCCCCACATGGACCTCAGCTGATCTACAGGGCTGTGGCTGGAAAACTTGGTGATCCAGGATCTGTGCCATTTGGAAACCCACCCATACAAATGGTCCTGTAGCCGGAATTTCAGTCTCTTGCTGGAGACACTGGAAATGGTGGGGGAGGAGTCAAATTTGGAAAGTAAGCAGTTTTCCAAATAATGAAATCCTATGTGAAAGAGAATTATGTTTTGTGACCTACTTTAGTTAGATTTCCTTTGACCTTTTCTAATTCTGGCTGATTTTGTTATTTAATGATTTGACCTTTGATTCTGTGAAGCCGCTTCAGTGCTAAATGCAAAGATTTAATAACTAGAACTGTTTGATAAGTGACCTTTATTACACAGCTATTTCTCTTTGCTAGAGAAATGGCACTGTTTTGCAAGTTCTAATTCACAGTTTTAATTATCTTTTCTATTGTCTGTAAGCGTGCACAGGAAATGGAAAGGTCAGACATTTCATTTTCTTTACTGATTAAAATATAAGTGTTCCTCAACAGTTACAATGTATCATTCAGGAAAAAGATGGGACAGTTTGTCAGAACCATGCCCAGCTGCTCTGCTGAAGGACTTCTACATCCTTCTAGTCGGCAACAAAATGAATAATTTTCTAGCAGCAATAATAGCTCAGCCCCCATGGTGTTTAGAGGTGAAAGAAATGTCTAAATACATGAAAAGAGAAGAAAAGGTGAATGGTTCTTAATGTTTTTGTCTTTAACTCGTATATCTATGATGCAAGTAAGTGAAGATCCTGTGAGACGTAAACCTTCACGTGGTGCTCTGGGTCCAGAGAGGATAAGCAGTAACAGCGCAGGTTTCTGCGTGGTTCTGGCAATCTGTATCAATCCCACTGCTGCTGGACCATCCCTGCAGATGGGAGGGCAGCCTGGACTGCCTGGCAGACCCATTTGTATTGTATGTGGATTCACGTGTATCACTAAAACCACCCCTCTTGTCTGTGACATTTATAAACCGACACCCACCAACTGGTGGCCTGTCTCCATATGGGGTTCAATGAATGAATATTGATTTGTGTTTGCTGATATGTTGAGGGAGATATGATGCAAAAGGATGATGAAGACAGTGGATGATTCTGGAGTCAGTGGAATATCTGTCATGGGTATCAGTCAGTCTCCTAACTCTGTCTGGGATCTCTGTTGGGACATATGCATACTGGGACATGTAAAATCTCTCTACATTGTAAAAAATATTTATTCTGAGATATAGCTGGGAGGGGGTTAGCCTCTGACTCTGTTCAAGAAGATCAGATTATATGTTGACCTAGTGCAGGCATTCAGTATTATGAAAGCAGTTTATAAATTGGAACAAGATAAATGAATCACAACAAAAGAGCTAGAAAACCAGGGGACACAGTTGCAGGAGTGAGTGTACTCAGTTTATTCAAGCAGAACAGTTGCACTCAGTGAATAGAAAATATGCAATGCATTTCTAACTAAGGTTGGAAAATCAAAGAATTCCAAATTTAAGAGAGCAGCTCCGTTTTAGTGGAGAAGGAAGAATTTAGTGAAAAAAAACAGCACTGAGCATGAAAAAAATTTAATTGGAACCAGATTCTTGACCAAATTTGCTTTTCCTATCTAGCAGTTTCATATTCAGCATTTGTTAGTTTGAAAGTTCACCCTGAAAGCTATAAATTAATCTACTGGGACTGTAACAATTCACTTCATTCTAGGATATGAGTTATGCCCATGGATTTGTTTAGGTCACCCAGCCATGTCCTCATAATGTATCTTAGAGAGAATTTCTGTAAGGAAGCAGTAAACAGAGAGACTATTGTGTTCAGCTGCATCTCCTGGGATTTCATCCCTGCTGTCAGAGTGCTGTGCAGGACAGCTCTCTAAAACTACAACAGCTATAAAAAATGCATGGTGTTCTGTAAAGGAAACATTGACAATGCTTTTGCATTCAATCAGGAATCTTTAGCTACTGATGGAATGAGGAAAGAATGTTTTCCTGAATCAGCCACACAGAAAAATCAAATAAATCACAATAGAGAAATCAAAGCTTTGAAATTGTGAGATTTTTGCAGAAGTCTTGCAAGATGCACCTTAATTCAGTACAATATTTGTCAACTAGAGATGAGATATTTTAGCTCTTACAGTTTGGCTCTCTTCAGATGTTTGTCTCTTGTCCTTGCATTATTTCCCTTATCAAAGAATTTGATGTTTTGTCAGCAACCACATCCTGGGTTATAGTGGTCAAATGTAAGCAGGCTATTCATCTACATCAGCTAAATGAGGTGTGATTTTGAAGAGAAATAACCACAAGTCTGATCAGAAAAGCACCTAGCATCCTGTCAGAGTAAATGTCCAAAGAACATGAAGGGAGTTATTCCTAAAACATGTTAAACTGATGTCATTGGCTCCCAGTCATGAGCATGACAGAAGATCAAGTCTGTGATCATACAAAAAAATTGTAGGTTATCTCTGACCTGGATGATCCTCTGTAGATTTTTTTGATGGATCTAGTTTTCATTTGATTTCTAATTTCTAACTGAACTCTTTATACAATCCAATTTAAATACAGGGCATTTCCTTTTAGTCAGTAGGTACAAAAGGACCAAAAGACGTTTACTGTTTATACTCTGACAAATGGAACATCAGATAGGTACCTATATCTCGGTTTGATAATTTTTCCTTTTTTCAATTCATACTGGAGTAATAGCACCCTAGAACATCATCATGAAATACTGTCTTTGACTTCAGTTTTCTCAGGATTAAGTTTTGAGTTCAGGTGTCACCATTCCATCTGCCTCTCATTTCTCATGGGTCATAACCACTCTCTGGAGAGAACAACATATTCCTCTGTCTACATCTCCTTTCTAATTGCAGGATTTTCATACTATTAGATTGCTTTTTAGAGTTACATCTCCCATTTGACTTCTGTCACGAATTTGGGATCTGTTCGTTCAGACACATAAACAGAGATAGTGTACAGTTAAATTTCCAGCATTACTTTTTTACTAGGTTTTTTTCCTGTTGCTGACAACAGCTTGTTAAAAGAGAAGCCATTGATCTAAATATTGTTTTCTGCCGCTTCTTTATTTCCCTTTTTTTAGTGAAAAAAGTAACACTAAGAGGGAAAAAAGGCATGTTTATTTGTGTAGTTGACTTTGCAAGGTGGGAACAAAGGCAAAGATTGGAACTGCCTATTTCACTGTAAAGGTTTGCATTCAGAGCTTTGTAGTGGTAGAGTTTTCGAGCAGCTCTGCCACATGGGGATTGTGGTTTTGTTTTTTTAAAGAGAAGTATTGCTATCAATTTGTTGTACTATACCTGTCTTTCTTTTAACTGAATTTTCAGTCTTCATGTTTTACAGAGAAAAACTTGCAATATATTATTGCTCCCTGTCTTGCAGCCTCTACAGCTTGACTGTGACCTCTGTGCCATTGTTTCAAACTCGGGACAGATGGCTGGCCAGAAGGTGGGAACCGAGATAGACAAGTCCTCCTGCATATGGAGGATGAACAATGCTCCCACAAAGGGCTACGAGGAAGACGTTGGGAAGAGGACAACCATCAGAGTGGTCTCTCACACAAGCGTGCCTCTCCTACTCAAAAATCCCGAGTACTTTTTCAAAGAAACCAACACCACCGTTTACGTGATCTGGGGTCCTTTTCGAAACATGAGGAGGGATGGCAATGGCATTGTGTACAACATGCTGAAGAAAACTGTTGACAGCTACCCAACTGCCAAAATTTACGTGACAACGGAGAAGCGCATGAGTTACTGTGATGCGGTGTTTAAGAAGGAGACAGGGAAAGACCGGTAAGTCTTAAATGTGAAGAACAATTATAATGTTTGACAAAAGATACATGAGAAAAGTCCATGTGGGATGCCAGCTACTAAATGAGTCCCCAGATACGTTTTTAATGGATTGTTATACGGGTTTGACTGTTATAAGCACTTGATGAGGCAGCAGCTAGGCCCCATTTACCCCACCTACGCTACCTTCTGTTCGTTCCATTTCTGTTGGCTTGAATCCCAAAAATATTGGAAGTCTTCCTGAAATGTTTTCAAAGCTGTGTGTTGTTTTCAGCTCAATTTACTATTGATTAAATTGACATTTTATTTGAAGAGGATAATCCTACACAAACAACATTTCCAAATGCACAACCTCAGGATAATTCTGGATATTGTATTTTCTTCTCTGTTGAGATTCACTGTAGCTTTTTTTCAAATACAGACCTCAGGGTTATGCGTTATTTCTGCTTCTTGGTGAAAAGGGGTTATCAGTGGTATTGGAATAGATTTAGATTTTTTACCACTATTATGCTGAAATTCTGTTTTCCATGCTTGAGAATGTATGTTTATGCTGCTCAAGTGGAGGCTGTAAGAGGTGAGGGCCACTGTTTTGGCTAGCATGTTCAAAGCAGAAATTGGGTTTGTGGAATTAAGACCATAAATCTCAGGAATTTGAACCAAGCTGCAAAAATTCAGGTCATCTGTGTTTTGGCATTGGAAGAGCATACTTGCTCGAGCTAACTAGGAAGGATTTTCCAGATCACTGCTGTGCCTTAATATTAGTTTTTGAGTTTGCACATCATGAATTTGAGGTTGGGAAGGACTGTTCCTATTCTGACCAAATTAAAGATACAGGTATTCACAAACAGCTTAATATAGTCTGAAATTTTGGCTTAGCTTTTGAAGTAGAAGAGCTTGTTATCTCAAACGTACTTGTTTCACTGTGTTCTTAAACTGTCGGAATTTGGTGACACTTGATACTTCCTATTTTTCAAACTATTGAAACATAAGGAAGAGCTTGCCCCTCAGCTTGCTCCATGTGCACATGTTGCTGCTGTGGTTCTGGAGTTGGAGGGAGCTATGTCATACAGGTGTCAAGGTTATCATGGCTTCTTTAGTTTAACTGAACAAACTGATGAACAGAAGCTAATAAATACACAAGAACCATTCTTCAAAAATGACCTTTAATAATCCAAGTCATCCTGTTTACATATTAATCAAGCTAAATATGATCACAGGTACATTATTGCATTGCTATACATAAATTTGTTTATATTTATGAGTCAGTCAGGTCACAGAGACTTTACAATACTTCATCAAAATCCTTATAGTGAAATCAGACCGTGAAAAAATCTGCTGTTTTGCCAATGAAAAAAGAAATCTCATCATTCAATGTCAAAGTATCCTTCTCTCCAGCTTAATCCACTCCTCTTCAACAAATTAACACATCTCAAGTTTTTATAGTTACGCAATTAACACAATACAAATGCTTCTTTTCATGTCAAAAGCAGATTGAACTTCTCTCAGTGCTTATAACAAAGTTCTTAAGCAGCCTAATGTCAAAGTGGCCCATGTTCTTTCTCCTTAAGTTTCACATTGCAAGTAGAAATAAATTTTTACAGGCCTGTCTCATGACCCATCACGTTGCTTGTGCATGTGTGTCCCTTTGACACCGAGAAAAAAACCCACCACTTCTCACAGTGGAAACCAGGTAACATCCTTGTATCTACTGCAACTTTCACATTTAGTCCTGCTTTTCCACATCAAATACTTAGTGATGTTTTTAACATCGTTTAGTGCTCTTGTCAGCCAGTAACAAGGGAAATGATTGATGCGTCACCAGCCAACACCTTCTGTATCTCAAAAAAACATTCTGCTGTTCCCTACTAATCAGGGACTTCAGTTTGGAAACTGTTCCATTTGCTGTAACATCTTCAATTTGCAGGACCTGTCTTCTGTTCCTGTGGAGGGTCATGAGGCTGTTAGAGGTATGTGGCATTTGTGGAAGCAGTAAATGGAGAGCACGAGAGATTTGCAGGTGATGAAAATACTTTCGCACATTGTGCCAGGCTGTTATGATGCTGAGACAGACTCGGGTTCCTCAGCCAAATATTCCTTCAGTTCTTCAGAGAAACATCAGCCCTTGCTTGGAATATTAGATTGAATGGAGGTCTGTTTCAACATGTTTCCAGCAAAAATTCTGGAAGGAAACCAATATCAACTCATATTTTAAAATGTATTGAGTGGATTGCAACTACATCTATTTTAGTTTAATCCTAAAATACTGTCTTTCTGTACAGTGTATGCTACTAATGCATAGTAAGATTGCAACAGATTTCTAGTCTGTCGAGCATTTAATGAGTTTTCTGTTTCTACTCTTTGATGTACAGTCTTTTTAGGTAATTAGTGGGACTTTTCAGCAGTTTCATCCTTGTGGCGCTCAAGGTTTTAAAGAATGTTGTGAGAAGCAGCTAACAGGTATTTGCTGCAGTCACTTTAATGCAGAAATGCTCTGGTCCCGCCCTGCTGATGTGGGAACTTTATTCCTGACTTCACTGGGTGCAAGCTCAAAACCCACAGCTTTGATACTGACAAGTGATTTATTACTGATGCATGGAAGAAACAAGAATTGCCTCTGAATAACTTCCAACAAACAGTGTTGTTTATTTTGTAAGGAAGCATTTTTTAACTCTACAGCAGTACAAAATACCCTCTGATATGGGCTATCCACACTATAACACAAGGTTATTAACCTTGCATGAGTGTTAGGAATCTGGGGAACATATGTTCTTTCTGAGAGTCTTTGTTAGTGAAGCATTCGAGTTCAAGGTGGTGAATGCTCATCCACTTTGAATAATTGTTGTACATAAATAATATTCATTACCAGACATTCACAATTTTTCATTAATACATTTTACTTGGTACTTCCCTAGAGGGAGCATAAAGCTGGCAGCTTCTTCCAGTACTTCACTAATGTGCTGGTGTATTATATATATTGACTCAAGTGAAAGGATTTAAAGAAATATTAGATAATTACTAAATGTGGCATCTTTGTATGTACCTCAGTCCAGATAAGTGTTTCTAAAGCCATCTATATCTTTGCCATGCAATACAAATATAATGCAATATAATATAATAGCATTTAATTGGTAATAACGGAGAAAACTGTAGTCTTCATTAAAGCAGCAAAGCTAATTCTGGTCTGATAAAGTGCACTGAGCATCCCTAAATAGGTTTTAATTAGCTGGCACCAAAGCTGCACCACCCTTAGGGAGGGTAAAATTAATGAAAACTAGCAGCAAATAGATCAATGCTACTGGATGTTCTTGCCTTAGGTGAAGGTGATGAGAAAGAAAGGAGTGTCTTTTAAGGATCATTTAGAAAACAGTCTGCGTTAAAAGTCACTTTCAACAAGCAATGCTGAAATAAATCTGTGCTAATATCAGTGGAGCAGTCCAACGTTATCTGGACTGCAGGTTCCATTTGTGTTTATGCTGCAAACACCTCAGGCCAACCCCTGAGCACTGCACCTCTGAGCAGTGCCTGTGAGGCTCCACATCCCCTCTCGGGGCTGACAGTGGGCTCAGACCACTCCTGTCCCACTGCAGGTGGAAGGCATCGAGCCCCAGCAAACAGCCGGTGCTGTGTGTGCTGATCCAGCTCAAAGCACAGCTGAACTGGGCATTTGTAGTCACTCTTTCTGTGAGTAACTACTGAGCACTGCTGAAGAAAAGTGTCCTGAGCTCCTAAAATTCCCAGTAAGAGATGTGAGATGATGTTCTGAAACCCAGCCAATTTGGTAGACAGTTGACTTTCCACATACACTGTCTGAACTCTGACAGCACCCATCCCATACTAAATCAGTTCAATTTAACATTTTTAAAAATATTATTAGCCACACACATGTCTTTGGGAGGCAGGTTCACTGAGCCACATTTGCAGTCAAATAGCTGTTTCAGAGAGACTTCTGTCAATATCTTGGACAATTCTGAAGAAACTAAATTGCTTTTGTGCTTCTCTTCCAGAAGTTCTTAGTTTCCTCTGTTCTTGCCAGATGGTGCTATGTGTTAGGTTGTGAGAAAGCTGTTTTATCATTCAAGGCAGAAAGATGTATCATTCTGATCGCTGACTTTTGCATCAAGATTCTGAATTTGGGGTTGTGTTCAACCTGCCATTTTTCTCAGTTCTGCTCACTAATCATTTATTACTTTGGTGATATACGAGATCTATATTATATCTCTATCATTTAGAGCTAGCAAATTACATTCATCTAAAGTTTGGATTGACACTGTTAAGACAACTGCAGTCATCACAGCTTCACCTCAGCTAATATGTGGTTTTTCATGTGTCTGACTAATCTACATGAAGCTATCGTCTAGTAAAAATGTCATTGAAATGAATAAATGAAATTACATTCTCTGAGGTTCAAGTAGCTGCAGCTTCTATTGTTTGGTGATATTCTCTGTGAATTAAGGTAGTAAAGCTGTCAATGTCCAGAACATGAGAGTTTTATGCTGTGTTTCTGATTTTTGGCTTGAATGAAATACTGAAGTAATGATATTTTCATTTTTACACTTGCTTACGTGTATGTATTGGTTTCTCTATCAAAATTATTCAGAGGAAATATAAAATCATAGCTAGTGTTGGTTAAAATTTGCAGAAAGCAGTTTTTCATTGGGAAGCTGTGAACATTGACACTGAGCCTGGCTCAGAGAGTTAAATTTTGGCACTTGGGAAGTACATCCCATCAGTGCTTTTTTTTATTAATGTGATTTTTCTAAAAAAAAAAATATAATTTCTGGAAGATGAGTTAAAGTTCATTTCATTTTGAATTGAAAATGAGCGGAGTTAGGGAATATCAGTATCTTTAAATTACAGAACTTTGGGAAGTAAATGATGAAAAAACTAATTTAGACTGACAGAGGAAATGTATAATGCCTGTTAGAACACTTTTAAGGACAAAGACTAATTGTGGTTTAGATTTTCCTGTAGTCTTTATCATGATGATGTAATATCTGCTGCTGCACCAATAAAGTCAGCAAAAAGTTCTCAACTGCCTTTGAGCATCTCAGCAACCCCAAAAGTATATGTTTAATATAGTGACCATTTTTCAAGTACTTGACAGTGGATCTTTCTTGAACCATTGCTTGGCACTTCCATTCTTTCTTTTTCTAGAGTAATTCCTTCAAATAATGCTAATAGATTTGTCCATCTTAATTCATGAAGGGTTTAAATAGTTTCATTGTCAGTCAAGACTGCTTTATTACCTGAAAAAACAAGGGTCTAAGGCATGAAACCTTAATGAAATAAATAGATTTTTCATTATAAAACACTTAAAACTTCAGCATCTATTGCTATTTGTGGTCAATCACCAGATGGTTAACAACTGTTTAGGGGTTTATATCCACTCTTCCATTTCCTGGTAAAACACCAGTTGTTCCTGAGTGTCCTACATTTATTCCCTGCAGCCCATTAGTAACTGCATTTATATTCTTTATGAAGATTTTTCTAATTAAGATGAACATTTTTCTCTATTAGGCAGATGGAACTCAATAGAAGAAGTCCGTTCTTTATTAACAGGCCAGTAAATGCTGCTCAAAGCACCAGTACTTCAGTTAAAAAACACAGCTCCTACTGCATTACACTAATTACATAGTAAAGTGAAACTTTATTAAAAAATATCAATATGAGCTATTATTTTGTGATAAAGCTGTGGCTGCATATAGATTGGTGTGAGCTTAGAGACCTATTGATTCTGTAGTGGTTGCTGACTATAGCCATGGAGTTACTTCTTTTTAATTAATGATTAAGGACAAGAAATATATAATCAAGATCTACTCTACCATTCTGCATTTGCACATGTTCTTTGAATTTATCCATCTATTTCTTTTGATTTATCACATCTTCTTCAAGTGCTGCTGGATCTGTTTTCTGCTCCTGATGAACTGTATGTTAAATCTTTATACAGCGTTTTGTATAATCCTAATTACATGCATACCTTTTTCATCCTGTGCTTTAAATCCTCTGCAGCTTTTGTTGTTATGAGAGAATTGCTGATACCTCTCAGAAGGAGCTGTACACATGGATGGGATTCTGGACTCAGTCCTTGAGGGTCCCTTCCAACTCAGCAAACCCCGTGATTGTGTGATTCTCACATCCCTTGAACAGACATCTTTGGAAAGGGTGATGTAAGTCAGTGACTCATGCTGGCAATCCTGATAACACCCTGGATTGCAGTGCTTCCAGTTTTGCTGCTGATGGTGAGGATATTTTATGGACGCAAAGGCAAAAGTCTTGGAGAGAAAAAATTAGCAGAAGCATAGATTTTGAATGAAGCCTTTGGTGCTCATCTTCCAGGGTTCAATGGTTGTGATTTTTCAGATCACAGTGTGTTAAATAAACCTTGATTTTCCTAAAGGAGCTTAAAATTTTGAAGGAATAGAAAGATTTTTAAAAAAAATTTTAAAAAAGAAAATTAATCTGTTTTTTTAAACTGAATATTGCTGCCAGCTGAAGTAGTTGTCTTGAAGAACACAGAGTGATTACCACTGAAGTCTATGCTTATTGCCAGTTGTCACACAGCAGTTCTTTTCCAAGATACATTAAATAGATTAGAAGATAAATGTAATGTTACTATTGTTTCAGTGTGACACCTGTTGGTTGCTGGTAACTGTGGGGTTTCTAATGGAAGCTCCCTAAAGAGCACTGAGCTGTATTTACAGTGCTAAGTGAAAAACAATACTGCATTCAAACTTCTTGGGATGCACTGGGAGGTTCGTGCTACAGAGCTGCTGCTCAAGTGAGGATTGCAACTTGAGGAGACAGGGAATAACACTCTACAGTAATTTCTTGTTTTGGATAGAGAAGAGTTTCTGTACATCTGTCCACCCACTAGCTAGTCAAATTTATTAGAAATTACTTTTAAAAGAAAAGCTGTATGAGAACTAATTTTGAATATCTCACTGAGCGATATTTAGAAAAGATTGTCTTCTCAAAGCTTTGTTCAAGTAGAGAACACAGCAAAAGAAAAACTTTGAAAGTAGAAAAAGTTTAGCTTGAACTTAGGTTCAAGTATTTTATCTTAAAGTCTAGAAAGATTAGTAAACAAATTCTGCATGGAAAATTTAATTAGGAAGAATTCAAGCCTGTGTGAGACCTCGTAGACATAGGTGGGAGGAAAACTAAGGGGAAATGGTGAATTTTTGTTATTGTATTTATTTATTTATTATATTTATTGTTATTAGAACTCCTTGTTAACTAGATGCTTGCTTGTGCATGTCTTCAATATGTGTTTTTACCCTGATGAAAACAAAGTAGATGTTCTACATTGTTTTATTTCTATGTCTGTTATCCCACATAAAGAATTTAGGCTGCAATTTCAGAACTGTGAAACTGTACAAATATATGGATTTATAGCACATGCCTTTGAAGGTAACTCAGGATTCATAGCCATGCTTCTCAGGGAACCTGACGTGCTATTGGGATATGCTACAACCTGTGTGTAGAAAACAGTCACTCCTGTACGGTTCCTGTGATACTCAGCTTCTCTGAGCTTTTAACTGTGAGGCAACTCTGCATTTAAAGAATAACATGCACAAGAGCAACATGTACAATTTTTCTCAGAGATTGACATCTTCAGCAGGTTTTGGAACTTACAGCAGTCTGGAAAAACGTAACTGTTACAGTGGGGATTTATGATGAATATTGAATCTTATGTCTTCAAACAGTTTGTGTGATGTCTCAGGTATTGACCAGCATGGGACTTAGTTTGGATGTGCAGGGAAATACATTTTTATACACATGTTCAAAGATTCAGCCATTCTATTTTCAAGACTTTGTAAGCAATTGTGGGAGCATTCAGTATAGCTGGGACCACTTAGCAGAGACACCACTTATCTCAGAACCTGAGCAGCCCTATCTGGTGCATGACAGTTCATTAACCATGCAATTGCTATAGAAGAAAAGGTTTCTAACTACTCATATTTGTTCTTTACAAGATTCTTATTGGTGTCCCATCCTTATCTTTGGAGACTTCTTTCTCTTTGTTTTTATTTTCAAATTTAAGTCATCCCAGCACGCACATCCTCTCTGCACTAGTCCTGCTGGATACAGAAAGGAGGCATAAAATCTCTGTCTACTAACATTCTCTACATGACTCTTTAAAACTTTCAAAGCACAGGATTTTCTGCAGAGCTTTAAAAATTGCTGCAGATGACATCACTAGTGTAGAATAAGTCAGAGAAAGGAAAGAAAGAGTGAGCAGATGAAATTCTAAAAAACAAACAGCATGCTTTTATCTCAACAATAAAAATAAAGATGAATGTCAGAAATATGTGCTCTGTGTTCAGTTTGCTCTCCATATGTTCTTTCAGAATTTTTCTTGAATAAAATTAATTAGATTTGCTAGTACTCCACTCTCCAGAAAGTGTCCCAAACATTTTCCATGCGAAAAACATTGCAGACATCACTTAAGCCTCAAAATGTCTTTGTGAGGCAAAGAATATTTGTCTCCTTTTTACAACTTGACTTGCCAGTAAAAAGGACGTGGGGGGAAAGCATAAACTATTGCTGTGTAGAAATTCATGCCCATAGGGCTTTTTGAATATCGTATGCTTACCATGAAGGCATTTCAATCTCATACAATCCTAATTTTTAGTTGGAATGGTCTAGAAGTGCAGTATGGAACAAATTTCTGCTGCTCTGTGACATGTTTTCAGCCAAACATGGTAATGTTCCAGCATTTCCTTCTACATGAAATTAGCTGTAGTCTCTTGACATTTTACAATCAATCAAAATATTAGGAAAAAAAATAATCTGAAGAGTATCTGTGAAGCAGCATTCCTGTTTCAACTTTTTCAAGTATTATTTTATATATTATCAATATTCTGTGTCCATGCGTTTTAGCATTCTTTACACACCTGTCTCTAGTTGTTTAGGAAGTGTGACTAGTGTTTGTCATGTGTATCTTTTTCTTCTATCAAGGGAGAATTGTGTCTTTGCTGGAGCTCAGTGGTTGTGGATTTTTGCTCGCTCTGTTTGTGCTGCTCTGATTTTATATAAGTGATGACACTGTTGAAATATGTTTCATGTTTGGAGTAGAAGAAAGCAATGGTCCTTAACTCCTTGGGGCTAATTTCATGGTCCTTAATTGCCTTTACCTCTCCTTCCAAGAATGCTCAGTGTTCAAGAGAGTTGGATTTCAGCTTCGCTGTACAGAATGTGCCAGGGACTCTTGGCTGCAGTGACATCCCAGAGCCTTTGCACTCCTAAAGGTATTTTGAGTCTTGCTCATGGAGTGCCTCTTGGATGTGAAACTTCATTTAACTTTATAGAGGACATCCCCAGGGTATCCTCAAGCTTTATGTACTGCTTAGATCTGCCTAATCACTTCCTGCCAAGCTACACTGCTTTGCTTGGTTAGAAGGAAGGCAATGAATGGATGAGTAACTGAAGCCAGTTCAGTTGTTTATCAGTGATAAATGTAAGTTTCAGGCACTATTTCTGGATGTGGTTTAGGATGGTACTTGAAAATGATACATTAAGGGAAGGCTTATTCCAGTTTCCCTTCCAAGCTTCTAATTTTGGATCACTTGATAGTTTTCTTTTGGTTTTGAAATAATAACCGCTGGTGTCATATAAATTTGACAGTTTCAGGATAGCAGAAGCAAGAGCAGCTCCATAGGTTTTCCTTAAACTTCGGTCTGCGTTCCAGGCCTGAGACTGGCGTGTAATATAAACATTTTCTTCGTTAGTACTTTACATTTTCCCTTGAGGCTATCATACTGATTTCAAAACCATGGTCATCATTATGCTAAAATTGTGGCATTAATACATTTGGTCTTTGTGGGTAGATTATAACATGAAGTTTCAAAATAATTGCCCACTAATATGAGAGGTGGATGTATAGTATTCTATTGCTTGTAACGTAACCGTTAAAATAACAATTATGTGATAATGAAAGGACTCATTACGCTTTAGTTTATCTTTGCATAAAGTTAATAGCTAATGAAAACAGGAAAGATTATATCTGATTACATTTTACAATACTTTTTGCTCTTCTCATAAAGAGAGCATTTTGCACAGAATTGTAGATTGGCATGCTTCAGTAAAGTTTGTGTCCACTCTGTGTGCTTCAAGTGTTTTAAGACCAATGATTGCAGGTTCTTTTTTACCAAATGGTTCACACAGTCTTCACAAAGAACATTTTTGAAATTAAATTATCAGAGGGAGTCAAATTTGCAACATTACTGCACAGAACATATATCTTAAAATAAATTTAGTTTCTTGAAGTTTGAAGTGTTAGAGAAAGGAAAGCAGCTTGACACTGAGTCAGTGAGTAGAATACTGTCTCTCTTTGGGTGAATGAGAAATGTCAAATGGGTACATTTTCTACCATCTGTCTGTCGCAGTTGTGTTTCAGTACTGTCTATAAGGCAGTAGTGGTCAGGTGAGCAACCTCCTTTTCTGTTGTATCCAGAGGTGGAACATGCAAGAAGAAATAGCAAAACAGGGCTTCGGCATGGATAGAAAAACCTCTCATTTTGTATGTTGTTTAGTTCAGAAATGCATAGCTAGAGCTCCCAAATTATCTTAATGGCAAGAAGACTAATTAGAATTAAGACGTTTTGGTGTTTTTATATACAGATCATACTACACTGTTTTTAAAAGATGCAGTAAGATTGTTCTCCTCTTTTCAATATTTTGCGTATTTTTTAAATATAATGATTTAGTTGAATGTTACCTTTAAATTCCAAACTCATGGAGGTGGGAGTTATATAATCTAATCCATTTCACTCCAAAACAGAATTAAGAGATATTAATTAAGCAGTTACAAATGAACTAGGCATTAAAAATATAATTGTGCTGGTTTTACTAGGTATTACACCAAATTACTTCAATAGAAAATGTCTTTGATCTCATAGCATGATATTTAATTAATTTATGTTAATTGCCTACATTTCAGAAACAAATTAATTGATTTCTTTATTAAATGAATGAATGAATGACCTGGCCTTCTGCCACTCCTCCGCTGCCCAGTGTCCTATCTCTGTACACCCAGGGAGTTCTCTGCATTGGAGGTCAGGGTGGTGAGAAGAGCCACAAATACAGGTGCCAGCCTCAGCACTGCCAGAAGTCCGTGGCAGCCTGGCCTCATCACCCAGCAAGCAGTGCAGCCTTTCCTGCCAAGGGGAGGGAACTGTGGACTTCACCTTCCTACCACATTCCCAGCTGCTCTTGCCTGTAGCTGATGGGAAGGCGAAGACATCTCGAGGCTTTGGGGTGGGAGTGCTACCGACAAGGGTGAGGCTGGGTGCCAGCGGAGTTGGTCCCTCCAGTGACAGGATTGTCTCCTTGGAGGTGGCAGACCTTGTGTCTTTGCAAAGGTAGGGTTTGATTCTCTGTCCCAGTGAGCTAAATGGTGGATTGAGTTTGTGAGCCACAGTGTACATGGTTTTAGGGTGTTCAGAGCCTGGTTACTGTCTGAGTCCCTGGATGCCAACACAGCTCAATACATATTAAGGCACCCATTGTCTGTGAGTCTTGAGGCCTGGTCCCAAGTCATTCCTGAAGCATTTCAACATTCAAGGCTTCTCTTACACCTATCTCAGTCTCTTCCATTTGGATTAGCTAACTTGAATCACAGGCTGTAATGTTGTCACTGTGCTTTGGTCACAAACTCTTCTCCATGCTTGTCTTTCACTTTCTGATCACAGAATCTGGATTGTTAGAGGTGGAAGGGACCTCTGGAGATCATCCAGTCCAACCCCCTTGCCGTGGTAGGGTCAGCAGAGCAGCTTACACAGCAACACATCCAGGAGCGTTTGGAATGTCTCCAGAGAGGGAGGCTCCACGACTTCCCTAGGCAGCTGTTTCAGTGCTGTGCCACCCTCAGTGTAAAGTGGTTTTCTTCATGTTGAGGTGGAACTTCTTGAATTGTATTTTATGGCCATTGCTCCCTGTCCAGTTACTGGGCACCACTAAAAAGAGTCTGGCACTGTCCTTGTGGCACCCGCCTTTGAGATCTTTATATGCATTAATGAGATCCCTCTCAGTCTTCTCTTGTCCAGACTAAATAGGCCCAACTCCTGCAGTCTCTTCTCGTAAGAGACATGCTCCAGGCCCCTCATCATCTTCGTGGCCTCTACAGGACCCTCTCCAGCAGCTCTTATACTGAGGAGCCCAGAACTGGACACAGCACTCCAGATGTGGCCTCACTAGGGCTAAGAAGAGGGGGAAGATTACGTCCCTCAACCTGCTGGTCACACTCCTTCTGATGGGATACTTGTTTCCATTTTACATGTTTCTTGCTTTCTTTGAAACATTTTTTTCCTTCTCTGGCATTTTTTACAGACATTTTTGACATTTTTCCCTCTTTTATTCCCTGCCTCATTGTTTGTAACTATGTCATCTATACAGCTTTCTTCTTTCAGCCTTTTGTCCTTTTATTGTGAAATGTATTGCCTCGAACACACCTCCTGTTTTCAGCACAATCTCTTTTAAAATAGCTCACAGACCTGCAAGGTATCTGATGAAGAGCAGCTTTTCCCTTTGTGCCCTTGCTCTTGCCCTTGTGCTATCTCATTCACTTGAATCCTGGTGCAGAGCACCTGAACGTCTGCAGGTCCGGAACTGCAGATCTCAACTCAGTACATCCAGTTCTTAAAACAAAAACAAAATATCACAGTGGGGTGTAGAAGCTGTGCATGATTATTTATTGATGATTGTTGGTTACAGGAATTAAAACAGCAGGGAGCCCAGATTTTGATCAGAAACCAAGTGATTTTTCTATACACTTTTTATTGTAAAATGTGAACATAATATAAACCAGTTGTGCTCCTGCTGGTAAATGCTAAGCCCTGGCCTGACCTGCTGTATGATCAGTGCGTGTTCCCTGTCACACGGGTATGTAGCTCTGGGTGTGTGAGCATTGATTAAGGCCTGAAGCTGCTCTTAGGCAATTTATATATATATATGAATACAGGAGCTTTCACTATTACTTCAGTCAGCTCTCAGGTGTGCCAACCATCCAGCACAGTGTGATCTCCAAGCAAAAAGCAAAGGCATCTGGGGAGTACCTGCTTGCCTGGGGCTGCACAGCCTTTCTGTGGGTTGCCAGCACAGGAGTGTCCACACAGAGACTCACTTCATGTGCTAGCAATGAGCAAAGTCCATGTGCTTTGCTTTTTGTAAGCACTTTTCAATTATAACAGAACAAGACAGCCAGCCTGGCAGTGACTTTTAGGTCTACAGTTATAATTTGTTTCCTTTTAGTTTTTGTAACATCACCAACTGCTAAGGGAATTAATGCTTAATACATTTCTAAATAAGTAAAACTAAAGTATAAATAAATAATGCCTGGTTTATTAGTCCAGGTGTTTTCAGCATTGCTGAAAGTGGTTAAATGACAGCCACCAGCACCAGCAGTGGAAAGAAACTTGATTTCACAGTGATTATTATCATTATAATAAACCATAATTGAAAGATTACAAAATTGATTCTTTTAAAAATTAATGTTGCATGAGTGAGCAGGCTCCGTGGCATTCAGATTTTTTCAGTGTTACTTGGAAGGAAAGTGGCTTATTTTATTTCCTGGCAGAAAACTGCTGATTTTCAAACAATCACATTAGAGAAAACATCCCAGAGGGTTACAGGAAGCAACAGACCTATGTCATTATGCTTTACCCTTTCCTGATGGGTTCGGAGAAGAGCCAGAAAACAAAAGAAGTTACATTCATTATTGAGAGAGCCTTGGGAAAATCTGTTTGGCCAAGCAATTTTGCATGAAACGAGTGAGGAAATATTTGACTGCAAAGAACATAAACTCCTTCCATCAATATGCAATTTTCTGGATCCATTTGTCCAAGTGATTATTAAGAACAGTTTCTAAATTTGCAGTGCTTTACAACTTCAAAGGGCTGTGAAAACATCAACTAGTTAAATGGATGGAAGTGTTTTCTTAATAAATAAAGAAAAGACCAAAGTCAGTTGTAAGACAGTTTAAAGTGCAAAGTATTGAAAACAGCAGGAAACCTAAGGACCTGCAATAGCAATCATCTGCTCCAATCAGGAACATGGAAACCACAAATTTATCTTTGATTATTTCCTGTAAATATGCCCTTTGAGGACAGATTGCCCTGCCCAGTCTTGCGGAAAATGCTCAGAGTTACAACTCTTCTCACTGCAACATATGGATCTCAGCAAGCTCTGTTTCTCCATTTCCGAAGTCATTCTTCAGATGGAAAAGTCTGAGCAAAACTATAATGCTGCAGAAATGCTGGCTAGCATCCTTCAAGCCTGGTCAGTCTGACTGGAAAACATCTTTCTGAGTTATTTTTTTCCCTTGGCCATTTTCTTCAGCGAGGTCTGCCCAGTTTTCCAGGCATGTTATCCTAGTGGAAGCAGTTTTATTGATGTTTTCATTCACTTCAGAATGTCTTGTATTTCCCTAGGGTGCTGCAGTATAAATACTCGGCCCCCCCAAGAGTGTAGCCGCGAGTGCTGAGGGCTGTGGAAGGTGTAGGTTTGGATGTCTCTGAGTGCCCCCGGGGACTCTCTCTCCAAAGGACCCCACCTGCAGTGTGACAGTGCTGTCAGGGTGGCTCTTCAGCGTGCTGGGGGTGGCTATGCAGATGGGGGGGCTGCTCTTTCTTTCTTGCCACTCTCTATGACCCTTCACTCCTGATGTTGTGTTACTGGGCCTGAGCACCTGGAATCTGGGCTTCAGCCAGCAGTGTTCCATCCTGGTAGCTTGGGGTTTCCAGTCAGTGCCACATCTCACATTTATGACACAGACATCAAAGAAGCCCAAGAAGTTAAAGTTAGATGTGGTTTATTGTTTCCCCATATATATCCCGAAGAGAGAACATGCTATTCCATTTTAAGGCTGATGTTTATGCACCATTTCACATCGTCCAGATAGTTTGCAATCTCTGAAGAAGTTTTCTATGCTTGAATTTACAATAGACATATAATTTACCACATTTACTATGTATGCTCTTACTTGATGACAGCCTCCTACTGGCCCTATGTAATGCTTTATTAAATAGAGGGACAGTTCCTAAGCCCATCTTTCTTCCCAAGATTGAAGTCAGTGTTCTTTCACTTGTTAGGTTTCATTAATATTATTTAGCATTTCATAGCACATATCATCCCCAGACCTTAAAGCACTGCAGGACGTTAAATCAGCTTTAATTTCCCCATTTTCCTGATTGTAAAACTCATGCAGGGGAGTCATTTGTCAAGTTGCACAGAGGTATCATCCTGCAAGTCTGTGGCAGAGCTATGAAGGTACCCTTCAGTCAGGGTTCCCAGTTGTCTCTGATGCGCTACCCTGACATTCAGAAGGCACGAGTGTGTGTTCTTACCTGTGCAAGTTCATGCTTACCTGGGAGGGAGTCCTGAGTGACCAAGTGATTATCATATCCATATCAAGTGCATTTTTATAGGCAGAAAGAAGTGGGATTTCTTGAAAGAATTCACTAGAAATTCTATGTTTCCTAACATTTTGTATGACTAGACCCAACTCTTGTGTCTTGGCCTCTGTGCAAAGATAGGTTTGTATTGCTCAGCAGAGCTTTGCTTAAAGATAACATTTTGCAGGAGGGAGGGATGATCATTACATTTGGGAAGGAATATTACAAGACATGTTGGAGCACTCCATATTCAAGCAGTTGCTTTCCTGCCACTTCCCAGCAGTTAACATTGCCTATCAAAGAAAATTGCTAAATAGCTCTGCTACATCATTCTTCATTTGCATTGGAAATGGCTCTAAGCAATAACAGTATTACAGCCAAAAAGTGCCAGCACTTTATCATTCATTTATTTGATTTAATATATAGAGGTACCTATTTGAAACAGCATTTACTTTTCTTGAGCTCATCATAAAACCCACTCTAAATGGAAGTGTTTAAGTAATGACGACTCCGATTAATTCCCTTAGAACAGCATGACTGGAATCAGATACACCACTTCTCTTTTCATTAGACATTTCTGAGCTGTTATGAGCGATCTTATACCATGGGAGGGAAGAAATTAGCTGAATAAATCCCCGTGCAAATAGTCCACAACATGGTGCCATTCTTCTTACTCAACACGGTGAACTGTAAACTCAGAAGCCTTTGTGGTGGTGTCCAGATGGCATTAATAGAACCTGATGCAAACTTTTTGTTTTAGGAAAGGCAGAAAAGCCATACTTGCTGTGCTGCAGATTTCTCTTCACCTGCACTGTGAATTGAGTGGTGTTACAGCTTTCTCAGCCAGCCATTACCACCTTCTTTCCCTTTTCTGACTGCCTCCAAATCCCTGTAAATCCAAGCCTGGCTTGAACAGCACATCTCTAATCTGTTTTTCAACATGCACATCCCCCACCAAAGTCAGGAGGTCAGACATTGTGTTGCACTTCTGTTCACAGACAGGATTGATACATGGGATGCTGCATCAGGAACTCTCTTCTAAGCGAGGAAGATGTTTCAATTCATTCTAGCAAATTTGAGAGCTGGCAGCTAAGTTTTCCCAGTGTTTTATTCCTGTTTACATTTCTTGATCGTCAATAAC
Organism: Dasyornis broadbenti; assembly: GCA_013397935.1. Taxonomy (NCBI): domain Eukaryota; kingdom Metazoa; phylum Chordata; class Aves; order Passeriformes; family Dasyornithidae; genus Dasyornis; species Dasyornis broadbenti. Next base: position 4,774,525 of record VZRN01005936.1, on the reverse strand, counting down.
TACTATTTATTATCAATGGACATGACACAACTATAGGCAAAAACATTTTCCAAAGCACTTTCTTAACCAAATAGCCTGCATTACATCTGAAAATGAAACAGTTCCCTGTGTAATTAAGGCATCTGGATTTTTTTTTTTTTTCTGACTGAAGTATGTGAAATTCCCATTTTCTTCTGAAAGCAGAACTGGAAACATTATTGTAAATTTCTTGTGCTATTTTTCCTAAACATGATTATGAAATTCTGCATGATTGCTGGTGCTGCCGGTATCTTAGCATTATAAAATGGTAGTAGTAATAACTAAAAGAAAGGAGTGGATAGGAAGGCAATGAAATAAAGAATTTCAGTGAAAAATTTTCTGAGAAAATACTCTTTAAAGTCAAAGTTACAAAGCGCATGCTTTTCTACTGAGGACCGAACCTATTGGTTTCAAATTAAAGGTTCGAGCAAAAGTTGTATCTGCTGTCCCTAATCTGCAGTAATTGACTCTTCTAATTCCTAGAGGAGCCCTCTCCACTTAAAGTACAATTGAACTCCACATTACCTTAAAATGTTACAGTTTAAGAAGTTGTGTCAGCCTAGCACTGTGCCTTACCGAGTGAGCTGCAGAAGCAAGCAGAAACTTTAGACCCCTTTCACTTCTTCGTTTTGTGCCCTTTGAATGCTAAACAGTTGGATCAGCAGCCATTCCCACCCTGTACTTCACAGTTGCTTTCATTTCTTACTTTTCCGTGCATGGCAACAGAAGCAGAGAATTTTAAATGGTGTGGTGTGTTTTCATTCAAACTGGCTTATGGGCTGGGTTTTCTTTTCTGCTTTCTCATCTGATTCTAAAAAAATCACCTGTAATCACATGTAATAATAAAGGTAATATAATAGCTTGATCTTCATTATTTTTAAAATAAATTTTCAGGGAAAAGTTAGAATTCTGCTGAACCATTACCTTATCTATCAAAGGAAAATGTATTTATAAGCCATTGTGTGGAAGATTATATGAAGATAAGTTATATATCATCATGTGATCTGCATGATTATGGATTATAGAAGTACTGGCTTTCCAGAATCAGTTTTTAACATTCTTAGTGGTGTTAAATTTAGTCATCAGTTCTACAAAAGTCTGGCTGTAACTAACAAACTGTGTGCATCTGTATTTGTAATGACTGTCTTGATAGTTTCACATATCAGTTCAATAAAACATCTTCCACTCCGGGGAGACATTTGGGCAGGAATATCTCATGACATCCTTGCCATTCCCATTACTATCACTATGCACTCAGAGTAATATATGTTTTAAAAATTGATTGAATGTGTATTTACAACATAGGTCATGAGACATGTTTTTTTAATAGTGAGAAACTCCCAATGATGCATTCTGTGATCTGTAGCATTGATTTGAGTTCTTTGATTTTAATGCTACAGAATGCAGTCATAAAACTTTTAGACTCTTAATGTCATAGGGTGCTGCTCCTTGACACAGAATGTTAATGTAAAAGGCAATAGCTACGACAGGCAAGAGCCAGTGAAAACCAAAGGCTTGCATTAAAAATAGCTAACTAACTGAATTTGAATTCTTAACATATTAAATATAAAATACGGAGAAGTTTATTGAAATTACAGAAGGCTCAGATGAAAAATCCCTAATGCAGGTAGACTTTCAGTGGGTCACTTTGGCAGTGTGGAGGATACATGTTTGGTTTAGAGAGTTCACTCACCTCCCTTCAGGCAGTTTTCAGTAAGTGCCTCTGGAAAGTATTTTTCTGAAAGAGTCATTTAAAGATGGGTGAAGCATATTTTCTACCCCTTCGCAGTTGAATAAAGATGGTCTAAATGAGTGACCTAGACATTTAGCTCTTGATTAGAAACAGAAGGTGAGGTAAATAGTGGTTAAATGTCTTGTGGTGATGTGTTACATCGTCTTAACAGGTTTGTGCTGTTGTACTTAGTTTGAGGTTTTGGTTAAGGCATGACAGAGGTGATTTCTTCTTACAGGAAGTTCAACTGCTGCATCATACTCTTTTCAGTCTGGTTGCCATCCTGGTTCTTAAGAATTACTTGCTTCTGGCAACATAAAATTGGGTCTGAAAATTCCACCCTGAGTCAGAGGTAAAAAGTGACATGCAAAAATGAGTGAGAGAGGTACCAAAAAAAAAAAAATAGTTTGGCTAAATAGCAAGTGTAGGAATAGCTGTGAAGTGTTTGTCCATAGATTCAGTAATAGTGAACAATATTGGGAAGCTTTTAATTGTTGTACAGAAGTCCCACAACCATCCAAGGTGTATTAGAGTTCACTTGGATAGAGAAAAGTCTTGACATTTTCTCACTGCAGTGAGAATACTGTCCAAAGTTATCTGGAATCCTGCCAGTGCAAAAATTGAGTTTAGAAAGGGATGAAATTGCTTTGTTCTAGTCCTGTATGACTAAACTCAGGTGGGGCAGTCGAGACTACAGTACTGTGGACTTAAGTGTGTGAGTATGGTTGGTGGTTTTAGTTGACTGGCTTTTCTTAGAAATTCATTCCTGCCATTGGCACATTAACACTTGGTCTTCTAAGTTTTTAGAGCATTGGTTGGACACAGACTATTTTTCACTAACTTTGCATTTTCTTTTCTAAGAGAAGGGGGGAAAACTAACTGTGTTTTCAGGAATGCCTTTTCTTTTTAACAGGTAGACTGAAGCGTCTGCACTGCGAGGTGTTGGTTTAGGAACTCACATTGTAAGCCTTTAGTACACCAACAGGTTGGTAATTTGGCAGCACTGGTGAGGACAGAGCTTGCTTTCTCTGTGGCACATTCTCTCCTGACATTGCAATCTTACCCCCTGGGACATACAGCACCAAAGCTGGGTCAGACTTGCCCATGGGCCATTGTGTGACTCTGCCTAACACTTAACGTTGTTACCTGTTTCCCCGTGGGATGAGGGATAAAGGGCAGAGCAGTGAACCCACTGGAGGGAATGATAATAAAGAAACTCTTTTTGCAAAGGAATGATACCTTAAGCTGATGCTGGATTGTATTTACAGTGCCTGTTCAGACCTGTGTCTCTGTGACTAACCTTTTGTGGCGTCTGCCATCCAGGAGTAAATTAACTTTCCCATCGGTCGTGAGCAGATTTTACTTCTGGATGTTACTATTCTAAGTGTTTCCTGCTACTGTTAACAAGAGTGCTCCCACTGGCCCGGCTGGGGCCTCAGGAAAGGCAGTAGATTCTTGTGACTTTGCTGCCCTGGGCCCCACATCCCCCATCCCCTCACCACGCAGAGCCAAAACTGGGGTGCAGCAGCCAAGGGGACGGCAGCTGCCCCACTCTGGCAGGGGATACGTCAATCTCCGTCACCTTCCCGTGCTTTGCAGAGTGTCAGGTGTTGCCGCAGTGGTAGGATAGTTGAATGGAGAGGATCCAGCTCTGGCAGGCTGTTCTTCATTGTTCCAGCTGTTCACAGCTGCTCTATGGCTGATTGAAAAGGCATTTACTCCCCTCATGTGAATAACCTTGAGGGATCAGAAAGTCAATTGTGCAAAGCACCTACAGTCAGTGCCAGATGTGTGTCTGGGAGCCTCTGCAGAGGCGACTGACATTTAGAAGAGCTTTTTGGTGGTGTTTTAGGGGCTGGCAGGTGGTGACAGCTACTCAGGAGAATTTATTGCTAGTGAGAGGGGTGCAGAGGTTACGTAGCACACAACTACTGGTATTTAAAAGCTCTCTTTGCACCTCCATTTCAGAGCAATATTGAGCATACATCCCCCGTAGTTTTCAGTCTGTTAGCTCATCTGTGAATGGAGCAAATGTTACTTTAATTGTAGTTCATTAGTTCCATCTGGTGTCAGGGTGGGGAATGGAGACCCTTTCTTACCTTACAAAACATTATATACCTTTCCTGCCAAGCTGCTCTACTGAATAATAGTTAGAGCCTGAGGCTAACTAAATGTAAAGATTTGGAATTGTTTCTCCACTGGTCTTCCTACAGATACACACTTGGCTCCCTAGATCTGGCTGCTGTCTAAAGAAATTAAGACCAACAGTATTTTAGTTAAAGCAGTACTATACCATATGCAAGGCCAGAGATGCTCTGTGTGATACCCACAAAATTGGGTACCTGTCTGCTTTTTTTCCTTCTCTTTAATCGATAAAAATACGCTTTCCCTCTAGTTCAAAGGAAATTGAATTTTCACATAGCAGGGGAAAACAAATACCCGTCAGCATTGCTATCAGTGAATTGGGGCACCAGATGTCTTTTAAATGGGTCCAGCATATTGTGTCTCCATTTCCAAGTCACTCTTTTATGCTTCTATTTATTGTAGGCAATTATGCTTTGACCCAAAGACATAATCCTAGTGGAATTAAAAATCATGTGACCTCTTTGTATAAAAAAGCTGAGTCTGATTTTATGAAAAAGAAATGTAGAGAATGAATCTAGTGGGAAATTAGGCAGTAGTATTTGATGACTGTAAATGTATTTATTTATAACAGCTAATCTTGGTGGAAATGAAGAAATAAGAAATAATTAACTTTACTATTTATAAAAGAGTCTCTTTTATCCACTGTGTAATGCAGTCACCTCCAGGATGAAATGCAATATCTGCTAAAGAGCATATAGACATTTAAGAGAGAAAGAAAAGAGAAAATGTGTGTTTGACACAGTGGGGAAAACGTAGCACGAAAGGAAAACATTTGCAGAAAAATGTTGCCCCTTTTAGTTGAAGACATATTTTTAACTTGTTCTTGTAATTATTCAAACTGGGACTTGGTCATAAAAGTAAAATGTTTCTGGCCTTGCAAAATGCACTCTGACATTTTTAATATCTTCAATACAGAAAAAGCACTTGCTTTACAGTAAAAAAGAACTCTTACTCTCAGAAAGATAAAGGGCTTCATTTTCCTATCACAAAGACCAGTTTTACTGATGATGTCACTGGAGTTATTGCAGATTTAGAACAGCACAAGTGCGGGAGGAATCAGGATGATCACTTCAGCAGCACTGGGACAGAGGTAAGAGTGCTGCTCACTGAATTAACAGCTCTTTTCATAAGCCCAGAGAATGAAGGAGGAACAAAGAGGCTGTCTGGCTGTTGATGAATTCCTGACCATGTGCAGTGTGTCCTGGAGCTCCAGTTAAACCTTTATATACCTCGAGAGAGAAAGAGAGCGAATGACACGGTAAAGAGCACTTTGCCAAAACGAAATAGAAAGATCCATGGGATTGCTGCACTATTACAAGCGTCAGCACACAATTAGGAGTCACTTTATATATGCAAAATGTTTTACTGAGCTTGAGTGAAATTTACGGCTTTTAACAGGAGACCTATTGAAATACAAGCTATTGCACCATCTGTGATACATGTACTCAAAAATTCTCCTGCGCATCTTAGATCACTAAAGTTAAATACAATGTATGCTATTTTACATATAACTGTTGCCCTCAAATCAGTCCACATTCAGCCAGTAATATCTAACTTACATGCTGTCTGAAAGTTGGAGTGAGACTCAGTCTTGATAAATTGAAAAAAGGCAGCAAAGTGATTTTAGTATCTTAGTACCGTTGATTAAATGTGTGAAACTAACTAAGAAAATAATCTGCAAGGAGAGATGTTGTGATAGTGGTCACATTGTGTCATCGATTTGTATTAAATGCTAGGGAAGAAAGAGAGAACTTTGAAGATTTGCTTTTCATTATGGTATGAATTGATGATCAGCTACTAAAATGAAATAGGTTTGCATAAGAGTTATGACTGTCAAAAACCATTTAGAATTTCATTCTGTACAGAGAAATTAAGATTTTGAGTGATTATGTGGAAGACTCTTCTGAGGCAAGATTATAAAACCACAGCTTTCCCTTGTTAGTGGACTTTTTAGATTAGGTGAAATTCTTAGTGTTTGTTTTATCTCATACCAAATGCTTTTTTTAGTGGCTAGCTGAATTAATATCATATTAAATTCAAAAAACGATGGTGATAGAACAGTATGCTTCAGCATTTAACTGCATACAAAGATATTCAAAGTTATAGGTCACACAGCTAATGCAAGTTAACCATCTGGGTGTATACATACAAAAAATATTTGTTTTATTTTCTCAAAACAATGTAATTGAGTAGACTGGGCAGATACACCATTAATTACATGCTACAATACAGTCTGATCTGATATCAGGAACAGAACACTCGAAAGTCAGAATCTCTTGACATTTTTCATTCATTACCATAACAATCAACCACTCAAACCACTCAGTTTTGAAGGAAATAATGACACTGGAAAAGCACTAAGTTTTACAGTATGCTTTCAACATCCTGGGTTCAATTAAAATGGAAGAATATATTCTGAAATCATCAGACTTGTCCTTTGAACAAGAATCTGCAGATGAATGTGTATGATTCCCATTGGCGTAAATTTCCCAGATAAGCTTAACTAAATCTTGAAAAGCTGAACAATTGTGAGGGGTCTCAAAGTTATGACTGTTAGATTTCATGGTATTTTACAGCACTTGAATATTGCAAAGTGCTTGCTGGAGTTCTGGGCCTATTATTGTAACTGCATTCTAGAAATAGAGAATGTGGCCATGCCACTTTCTTGTCTTAGAAATATTAGAACAATCAGATAATAGAATTCACTGCAAGATCCTAATGGACACTATAATCATGGATCTGAATGCTTCACCAGTGAAGAGCTGTCAGATGGTGAGGCACCATAGAAAAAACATAGGTAAACTTCTGTGCATTTAAGGCTTTTAGCCTGGTTTTGCTCTGTTTGCAGCTATCATCTGTTTTAAAGTAAACAATAAAACAGCAAAATTGCTCACTTGATGACAAAATCTATTGGTGTTTTGCCTGTTTATAATCAGATGTTGAGATAAAAGCACAAAATTAGTGCAGTCCTTTGAATGGATGCCCACTGAAATAAATGCACTTGTATTTTCTTTTCAGAAAGGGTATCTGTCATGTAGTAACAAGCCTTACATTTTTCCACTGGCATGTGAGGTCACAGCTTCAGTCAGCAGCCTTGCCTCCAAATCCCAAAGTGTGTTGGTTTTCTTGCTTTTTGAACTTTGGCTCTTCTGTGCAGTCAGTACTGTTGGGTAAAACCACCAGATGCTGTAAGAAAGAGTCACTTTGCAGATGGTGCCTGTGCTCCTCATCACATCTGCATCAGCTGGTGCTAGGAGCTTCTCCTCTGAGTCGCTGTGTAGATTCTGGGCCAGGAACAGAAGCTTGTTTGAGGTGTCAGTAAGGGTCTTAATGCCATCATTCACGGGTGTTCAAGGCTGGAGCTGAGGTGATGAGATTTAAGAAGGATAAAAATGGAATTCTATTAATTTGTGTTCTTTTTCCTGGGCTTCCAGAGTTTGTTTTCCAACTGCTCTTTGAAATCATGATGGCTAGGAAATTTCTTTGGTTGCAGAAAAAGTGGCACATGCCATTGAGTCAATGGATTCCAAAAGGTGGGGCTCAAAGAATGGTAGATAATGTAAAATTTATAATAAAATTGTGATGTCTCACAGCTCTAGGGTCTTGCCATTAAAACAAAACGTATGTTTGGATGAAGTTTTCCTGTATTTATGTGAAGTGCTGTAGAAGATAAGACATCCTGGGAAATGGTTTTGCTACATTTTTAGCATAGCAGCCCGGATTTGATTAATTTTCCTTTTTTTTTCATTGTAGAGTCGTTTGAGTTAAGGTTACTGCTGGCTTTTCCCCTGGACTCTCAGCAGAGACAATGAGTGAGGCAGGCACAATCCTGTTGAGAGATTCTTGAACTGTGCCAAAGGTTCAGCTCCCCATGCTCTTCAGGCATGACTATGCAAATAAATGTGCGTTTCCTCCCCCAAGCTCACATCCCTTTCATTTGAACTGCAGCCTCTTGTAGGATTTGCTTTATTGGCTTGCAGCCAGTGTCGTGTCCTGGAAGGCTGAGGAAGGTGTTACAAAGACAATTCAGCAAAGGGGAACACTTCAATCCAAATAGTGCAAACTTCCTCAGAGAAAAATGGACTTTAAGTAGCTCCTCAAGATGGTGCCCTCTCCACTCTGCCACACCAGTTACTGCTGATAATACATTATAGAAGAGGCTGATAAATTTGTTCCAGCACTCAGCCATCAATACATTTCACCAGTGGTAGCTGCTTTCCTTTTATCAGCTCGGCTCTGTTTAATAGCTGTGTACTCAGATGACAGTTTAAGTGATGCTGGACCATTACTTTTGGATTATGGTCCAGGGACCTAATGAAAGAGAAGCTAAAATGTTAAACCTTAGGAAGGGCAAATGCATGCATGTATGCAGTCAAAAATACATTACTGCATCGCATCCTGAAGACAGAAATAACATAAACAAACATGAAACAGACCATATTATTTTTCACAGACTTTGCCAAGCAAAACATAGAAGCCTGTATAAGAGGCTTTTAAAAAATCCTATTATTTTCTGGAAATCTTCAGATGCTTACTCTGGTTCTGTACTGTTGAGATACTGCATTGGTGGTGTTACTCTGGCATTGCTAGGGAACCTTGGGGTAATTTTCTTTTCATACCTGCCTTCCAGGATGAATTGGTCTTTTCTGATAACACTGGAGACCAGCTGAAACTGAGAACGAACCTCGCATACTTTGAAAGACTGCATCTCAATGGCTCATATTGTCATTATGACACTTACTTGAATTTCAGCTAAGGCAACGTACTGCAATTTTTATGTGTCTGTTTACAGTAAGATACCTCAAAAAGGCTGTCGGAAATTAACATCTTAAGTCTTCATATAGAAATGTAAAATATACCCCAGTTTTTCAAAGTACACGTGCAGCAGTTGCTGTATTTTAAAAACATGGTGTTTTTTCCTTTTAGTGGCACTCAAAAATAAGATAAAAATTAGGATAATAATTATACAGTAGAGTGCATTGATCGCCCATGCCTGATGCTGGGTACTAGCAGAAATACACTTTTAAATATCCAAGCAATTAATTTGGAGATAGCATTTATTGATTGTGTAAAAAGTTCGTACAAGTCAATCTAAAATGTGTCATCCAGAGATGTATTGTTATAAATACAATAGTGAGCTTTGCACTGGATGTGCAATGAATGTAGTGGGTTTTGAGTGATCCCAATTGCATTTTTTATGCATCAAGTCACCTTAGATTTCACAAAGATATTTTCCCTGGAGGATTGAAACCATGGCAAACAAAAGCCTGGTAAACCTGGCCTTTGCTAAGGTGACACAATGGGGAGGGACCGGGAGGTTTTTTTCCTATGTAGTTCCTTCATCTGCAGCTACAGGTTATCTGGGCCCCTGACCCCACACAGGTTAGCACAGTCCTACCCCAGCTGCCTCCTCTCTGGGGTAATCTTCGCTTTCAAGCCTGTCAGACATGGTTTAGAGAAGGGCGACTGCAACTGTGGCACAAAGAGATGGTGTGCAAAAACCAATTAAAGCCTTCAGGCTTTGATTGGCACTGCTGGAGAGCTGTCACTCAGTGCATTCAGTGCAGCTAAAACTTGAGATTTTCTGTTACCCCTCCCAAGGTGTTCTGCAGCCACTGTTGCCACAGTAGAATTGTGATTCTTGAGTTTGTCAGGAAAGTCAGGTTGAGATTTCAGCCCTTTCCTCCTTTCCTCCCAAAAGTATTCCAGATGGTTTGACTGTGAATGTTTATTTCCCTTGCTATTATAGCTCACTGCATTCCTATCCTGAAGAGTCTCCAGTTTGGGGGCTGTCTGTATTTAGTGCTGCCCTACTTGTTAGACTCTTGATGCACAGCTGAGAACGAAGTAACAGCATTAATCTCCACAATAAAAATGTATTTTGGGACATTAGCACACATATGGTGAGGATTTTTTTAACCTACATTACTGTATGTAACTTTGCAGCTTAATTAATCAATTAGGATTAGTGCATTTGTAATCAAGTCCAAGAGTGATTGATGCATGCCATATTAATTGCAACATTCACATGAAGCATGTCATATACACAGTCATTTTACAGCTGGATTTCACATTGGGTTGCTCATAAGCACTTAATGGCAGGAATATTTTAGACTTGCAATCAGGGAAATTGTATTGCACAATATGCTTTATATGTTGTACACCCTGCTTAGATAATAACTCCTCCATCACTGATGCATCCTCTTGCTCCTCCCTCCTGGTTCGATCGTTGGTAAAGTAGTCCATTTTCAAAGGCTTTTCTTTGCTGTGGAACAAGAGGTATAATTAAATTGTATCCCAGTAGTGAAGGTTTCTAATGATGATGAGCCAAAACTAATTGTATTGATTTGTTTATTACTGGCTTAGGAAGCTCATCAAACAAATGGACTGAAACTATTTCCATATTCTTATCTGTTTGGTAAATGAGAAACAAATAACACTTCCATATGTCTGTAGCGTGGTGTCACGGCATTAATACTAATTCTGAAGATAGACTCAAGCACAGGAAGGGAGGTTATCCCTGGTGCAATGTTTCTACAGCTAAGAAATGCCAGGTTTTTGCCTCATTTGTGTTCTGGGATGAGCAAAATGAGGATATTTTCTTTCTTTTTCAACATAGATGTTCTGACTGCCAGAACTGGGAACTAATAGGCTATGCCCAGAAAGTAGAAAGATTGGGGCAAAAGAAAGGAAACTGGTATTATGTTTGGGTCTCCCTTTGTTCTGCACATTTGTTCCTTGTCTTCTGTATTAAACAAAGCTGGATGAATAACGTGAACTAAAATGTCTATGAATATTCATTTTAATTTTTAAATTAATTTACTTCACACTCTCACATTAACTCTGCAAACAGTCAAGCAATCACATCTGGTATAAATGTTTGCAGAAAGTAAATTTCGCTATTTCTTATGAGTTTTTGTAGGAGCAGAGTTTTAATTTTGAAGGTGCAAAAATGTGTTACTGCTCACCCAGTAGTGGGCCAAACAAAAGTTTCTCTGTCCTCTGTGAAAAATCACTTTTGTTGCATAATGACTTTAAAATGCTGTGCTTTTTATTACTAAATAGTTGTGATCAGTTCTTAAAGCAAGAATCTGTCCAAGTTCGTTTTGCTGATCTAAAAACACTGAAGCCCCAATAGTCATTCATTGGCTTGAGTGTGTTTTGGATCATTCTCCTTATGGATGCAGTTGAGAAAATCCAGAGCTAGGAAGAAAAGACAGTTAATGGTGTAAATTGTTATTGTAATTGAATTTGGGGGACTGACTGTGTTGAGGCTGTAAGAATGTGGATTCCTCCACAGTGAGACGTTGACTTGGACTGTGTTTTGCTCTTGGAGTAATACAAGAAAAGTGGCCACTCTAGTCAGTTTAGAGCCTGAATCTGCTTCCTGTGGAAGCAAAAGCAAGTGTTTTATTCTTAGGAGCTGTATAACATTAGATAAAATGGCTATTTATAGATGTGGAACCATCCCATTCCTTTTCTGAAATACAGCTTCCTCTTGCACTCGGCTGTGTGTTTTCAATTACAAATGTTAGCCACATCTCACATCTCTTGTATGCTGTAGCAGATGACACATTGTGGCAACTTTTGTTCAACTAGCAGGTTTTGGTCCAAAGAGGATTCTGTCAAGTTGGAGGGTGCATTACCCTTACATCCCTTGAGAAGCTGATCCTGTCAGCTTGGCAGAGCGTTGCTCGAACTGCTGCACTGCATATTATGTCTAGACTGCGGATAAGTTAATAACACTAGAAGCAGAGCTAAAGGTAGAGGGAATTATACACCACAGTTATTAATCTTTGACCTTTGTGATGCTTTAAAACCATAAAACACTTTAAAATAGGTACCGGGTAGCACTTCTGTTGGGCAGACTGCCTCTCAATACAATGTACAGCATTTATATCAGCACCTCTCTTCATATTCTGATTTCCGTAGGTAGCAGTTACAGACTGGTAGTGCCGCCTTACTTCTGGTTATGTTTTCTGTGGAGATCTGCTGTTAGAGACAGGATCCAGTGTGTTGTGACGTGAAGCATCACATCCTGCCTGTTCTGCCTCCTGTGCTCCCATCGCACAGCTGTGGTGCTTTACAGGCTTCAGCATTAACCTCTAGCCCTGGAACTGGAGAAAGGGGAACCAGCTGAGGCACCTGCTTTTTTTGTCAGGCACAGTGTTGTGGAATAAGCAAAAACAGAACTGAGGAGATTCAAAATGGTACTCAGAAACTTACATTAGGTCAACCTGGCTTTCTTGCTTTCTTGGTCTTCATTGGAGAAAGCCTCCTTTTCATAGCTATTGGAGTCCTTTTCTGAGTCATATCCGAGGGATGATTAAATGTAGAGGATTACTTAGGGGATCTGAGCTGCCTTGTGAAACTGACTTTCTCTTCAGTGGCTGTAGAAAACCTGGGGAAAAGTGTCTCAATTAAGCCGTGTAACTATCTTCTCTCCCCATGCTGTGCCTTGTGCTATAATTATAAGGCAGCTTTTGTTCCCTATTTATTGCACTGATATGCAAAGTAAGAAATGCAGGTATCAGGGAACAAAAAAATTCAAACTAGATCCATGACTTAACCTTATCCCCTAAAAAATAGCTCAAATGTAAATATTTTTCAGTCAGGATTTAGATTGGGCTCATTTTAAAGGTCCAAGACCCTTTGCAAAATGCAAGTATTTCCTGGTTCAAGTCTCATAAATTGCCATCTTTCCTCACTCATGCAGGGCTGAATAAGCACCTACTGGCCCTGGATGACAGAATTCACCACCACCCTTGAAAGTTTACATTTACAGAGGTAAAAAAGGTGGGTTTTTGTGGCAACAAGCACAGTATTTCTTTTTCGCAAGTTGTCTGAAAACATGCCCTTACATTTGTGTGCACACCATTATTTTGTTTAATGTTTACAAAACTTGTGGAAGTTTTTGCATTTAAAATGGAAGGTGAATCAGAGGTCTTAAGAGCCCTAATGAGCCAGTCCCGAAGGAACTATTTCCATATGTCATGTCATTTGACTGAGGTTTGAGTTCAAGAAAAACAATCTCTCAGTCACTTAGTATTCAGGCATTTGCATGTGCCCTCCAGTTTCTAAGTTTTGCTCCAAAAGTCAGCTCCGTGGCTACTCCACACTTTAACAATACAAACTCTGACAGTTCCATTTTCTCTTTCACCTTGCAATAGTAAAAATACAAATGATGAGATTGGTCCCACAGGTATAAAGAACATGCATTGAGCACCAGAGTTCTAAAGCAATAGGGGAAGCGCTCAGCAGCAGGACAGGAGCAGCCAGCACTTGCAAGGTCAGGTTTTCTGAACACATTTTAAAAGATCCAGTGACATTTCATTGCAGAGCTATTAGAAGAGCATAAAGCAAAAACTTCAAACCCCTGAATAACACATTTGTATTTTTTGCTTTCGCTATTTTTGTGCCTTTGCATTGCTTTCATGTTGCGCAGATGTGAGCGTTGGAGTGCAAAGCATTCTCAGAAGTACGTGCAGCTATTCGCTGTGCCCACTGTACCTCAGAACAGAACAGAAGAAAGGTACTGGCAGTGTCTCCTTATAATACAGAGGAGCAAAAGGAGAAGTTTGTCACCTGTCAAGGCTGTGTAGTGGTAATGACCCTCTCTGTGGTTCACTGGAGAGCAGCAGATATTCCAGGGAGAAACAATCCTGTAGAGCAGACATCCCTGTGGCTGAGATATCAGCTTCTTACGGTGCTTATTCCACACACATTCTGGGAAGAAAAACCTTGGAGATGGGTTTTACTGTCAGCAAAGGCTTACAGGGCTCCCATTAGGTAAGGAACGCTTTCACCTCCTGCTGCACTAACAGTAAAGTAAACAATCTCCTGAATGCTTTTGAAAATCCTTTCTTTTGATGCTGGGACGTTTGTAAATATGCAAACAAAGAGGGATGAGAGAGGAGCAGAAGTGTCAAGGGATTTTATTTATGAAGCTATTGACAAATACCTTTTACTCTGTTTACTCAACTCTTCCCTTAAGGAGAAAGTAGATAATGCCAAGGATTTTTATGAAACAAGCTGAAATTCTTATTATAGCACTAAAGCCCAGAATTTTGGTTTTTTGTAAATTTCGCTGAGATTGATATGCTGAGCGTTGGGTAGTGGAGGAGACATGAAAAAACAAGACAGGAAAAAAGCCCTGAAGGGGTCCTGAAGGCCAATTAGAGATGGCAGACAGTGTTTTCAGATTTAGATAGGTCTGAAAATTAAAGCACTTCAAGTTCATGGAAACCTGTGAAATGAAGGAATCTAAAGCCATTATTTTTCCATTCTTTCTATCATAAAAATGAATCTTCGACTGGACGTGTTATAGCTACTGTCAGTGGGAACAATTCAAATTCCTGTACCCTGCAGATAAAGAAACCCAAATTGCCTCTTCCTAAGTATATCCTCATGGACAGCTCAAAAGCTGGATGAACTTTGTGAGTCTCTCAGGTGCACTTTGCACAGTCACAGCCACTGTACCAAGACCAGCGATGTTTCAGTATGCTTGAGTGCACATTCCCAGAGGGAACACAGGGAGACTTGGTGCAGACTGGGTAGTGAGGTGCTTGAGGACAAGTCTGGTTTGGAGGTGACCTGTCCTTTTGCAAACCCAGGAGGATTTGCTTGCTTTCAAAGCTGCCTGTGCAAAAGTGAAACCTCACTTTCCTAGTGAATTAGCCAGTGATAATTCTTTTCCCGTGTAGCTTTCACTGACTTTTTCTGAGAAAGAGAGAACGCTCATGCTTTACCTTCCTATTGCAAAGGAGTAATCTTGGCCTCAAATCTCAGCTGCCTGGCTGTTTTCCTCTGTATTTTTCTTCTTGCCCAGCCTTCTCCTGACAACTATCCAGCTTTGCTGTTGTAGGTTGAATAATTCAGGTGGAAAGAATTGTGAGCTGAAACAAGTGGACAGTGTTCCACCACTTGTCCACTTAAGTTATTCACAAACTGTCCTGAAATGGGACCTTTGCTCCGTATCCTGAATGGTTACAGTGTTCCACGTCAAGTTATGACTGTGTAGTATAGTAAGCAGCTGTGCTCAGTTTTAAATAATCAGGCATGAAATACATTAACAATTTTTCCTTACTGTATAACCGAACATGTATTCTTTCATTTTAAGTTCTATTTTGGCCTGACACTAATGAGTCATGTCGTTGCATTAGATTGCACTAGATTCTCTTAACCTTTTTTTTAATGCTTCTTCACTGCACTTCATATTATTGGCTGCTCCTATTAATTCCACCTGCACTTCCAGTTACCAAGTTCATGTTAAGCCAAGGTACATATTTGAGTGTCATAGAGTCAATGTCTTATTTTCTAAAAATCTTAACTTCCCCCAAACTTCCATCAATAACAACTTTGAAATCCATTTGCAATGTAAATGACTCAAAGTATCCTGCTGTGTTCCAGAACACTTCCTTCTTATTTAATTGCCATAGACACTTTAGTTACTAATTAAGCTTTATTGTTTATGATGTTGCATTTCATTAATAGTTGTGATAAAAATTGCATGTTCCAGCAGATTTTTTGCATGTTAATGCCACTGGTGGGGTAGAATTCAGAATTGACGGGAACGAGTTCATCTCAGAGGTTTCAGGGTTGCAGTCTACATAATGAAACTGCCCCATAAATATGATCTTGAAAAGAGAGTGTTCATGTTTGGAGTCCAGAGTCTTTCACTTCTCAGATGATGGAAAAAGTCAAAGTTTCTCTAATTGTAATGAAGATACTGGAAATGTCATCACAGTAATTTAGAGATTAAATGCTTCAGATTACATACATATATATATGTTTACATGTATTTGAATGGCAAAGTAAATGGTTAGGAAAATTTGGAACATATTTTGGACTAAGAAGTTTTTAGGTTCAGGAGTTACTAAACCCAAACCATGTAATTAAAGATATTAAGGACATCCCAAGGCTGAAACTTTAGCTCTAGGTACAGGAAGGGAATGGGAAGTGTCTTAGATGGAGGGCAGCCAAGAAGTCACTGAACAGATAATATATAACTCAGTTCTGTGATGAGGAAGGTGCCTTAATTTCTGAATAGATGAGCTTTGCACCTCCCAGTCTCATGGAATCAGGGAAAGGATCATTTACATCTAGAAGCTGTGAAGTCACTCACGAGTCCTCCCTGTCCCCACTGTTTCACTTCCCTCCACAATACCAGTACGGCCCGTCAGCTTTAGTTCTACCACTGTAGTCCTGAAATAGCATCTGGCATGTGCTGGATCACCCAGAGAAAATGGTGCATTGCAGTACTGCTGGTATTTGACACTACAGAAAACCACATTGATCCAAGTTACTTTTTACAGCACAGCATGTTTGTACCAGGGTCTTGTCCCACTGAAGCTGTGTTTGCTTCCCTTTGCTGAACAGAAGCCCTCTCCCTTCTCAGAGTCTGGCACAAAAACCCTCAGGGATGATGAGAACAATGAGAATCTCACTGATGCGTCCCTGGAAGAAGGAACACAGGCAGAGGTTTTCCTGGACAACCCACCCTCAGTGTTGCATGCCATTACAACACATTCTCTCATTTCCAAATTTCAGCCACATCTGCATTTGGGTAAACAAACCTGCCAATTTCAGACATTATTTCTTAATGGAAGCTGAGGCTTTCTTGCAAATACAAAGGTAGAGTCCTCCTGTTACCAGCCTGGGCCAAGTAAAGGCAAACAATACATTTAAGCGAGACAATTTTGTAACCTCATCCACACGCTGTTACTCCACACCTCAAGTACTCGCTCACTAGTGGCACATTCAGCACAATTAGCAAGATGCTGTACAATAACCACAGTCTTAACAAAAGTTCCTTTTTCTGGATCCAGAGTAATTCTTCCAGGCTGAAGCTGTACTGAGCTAACCTGGCGAGCAGAGTGGGGCACTGCCAGTCTGCAGGGTAGAGTACAGGATTTGTCCTGCAGCTGAACAATAGCTGTCTCTCACCTCCCCATTTCTCCTGATGCAGCCCTTTCAGCTCATAGGGAAACTTTGGTCTCCTAATGACTTGCCAGACTGTGTGATTAAGAATGATTTCTTTTGTGCCTTAGCAGAAAAAGATTTCAAATAGATGTGATAATGGTATTGCATTCAGCATGTAAAGATCATTGAATATAAACGTGGAACAGAATGTACTTCTGTCTCACAGAAAATTGCATTTAGAACTTGTTTCCTACTTTGCTGCTTTTGTAATAATGCTTCAACCTCAGACCCTGGATCTCAATATAAATATGTTGGCGTTTCACACAAAAGTCAGAGAACAGCTATTATCTCCAAAAAGCTGAGAAATTCTGGAAGGTGCATTAAGACATGATGGGATCCTTCCACTTGTGCCTCCCAGAAAGTCACAAAAGATTTTGTTTTGGAAAAACTAATTTTTAAAGAACACTTTTCATAATAGGATTATGTCATGCTGTTTTTTGCACATGCTGGCAAGGCCACAGATCTGCTGCAATAGGACAAGACAGAGAATTGGGAAGACAATAAATGCTGGGTTAGGAGTTCTGACTATGGCATAGCCCAGACGCGTTAGTAAGTGTCACCACAAATTCATAATTACTTTTTGTTTGTCAGCCATTGTGTGTAAAACACAGTGAAAATAAAACTAAGATTTACACACTTAGGTACCAAAACTTAGATGTTCACTCCAGAGTTTGACAGTGACGAGATTTCCCAAGGTGCACCTGGCATTTCTGTTCCCGTGACTGCATGTTTTCCTTGTGAAAATCTTCCACTTAATAAATAGCTTTAGTTTAAATTAATTCTGAAGTACAGCAACTTCACTGGTAGCTGCTGAGTAGTTATTACTTTAGAAGGTCAGGCCATTTGGATAGACATTTCTTGAATTTTTTTATTACTGTGTAGACAGGAGACATGGAACTTGTTTGCACTTCACTCCTGTAGCTAAAGTTAAATATATTTTGTTTTGCACTGCTTTGTTCTACACAGGTGTAGCCTTAATTCAGAAAAGCAGAAGAACACTGAGTATTAATCAGCCATGTCAGTTTTCTGAATACAGCATGATTCTTATAGGTCATATTTGCATTTAACTCAAAATAGTGTATAACAGAGATTACTGCTGTTTTACTGGAAAAAAATCAAAATTCAAACCTCATTTTTAAGTCAAAGTGTAAGGATTAAAGAATGGCCAGTGACACAGCTTGTAGAGTTCTGCTTTGGAAATTATATTTATTAGTTTGTAGTGAGATGGAATTTTGGACCCCCAATAATTGCCATAAAATGGAAACTACGTTCTGGCGCTGTTTTTTTTTCCCAGCATATCCTCATCACTCCCAGAAAGACACCTTGTGGGATATGAGCTGGCCTGACTATAGCTGTTCTCTTTCTGCTGGGAACTAACTGTTCTACATCACTCTTCATATTCCACAAAATTAGAGTGCTGGGCAGTTTGCTTTGTCAAGACTGGAATGTCACTCTGAAGTAATTTTCTTTGCTTGGCTTTGTAGATTTCATCAGATTCCTAATGAACATTTAAGGGGGAGGGGTGGAAACCCAAAGTGTTTTTTCTATCTTAATCCAGCCGCTCTGGTAGCTAGCATAAGATATGTTTTAAAGACACTGGGACCATATGTTATGCACAGATTTTATAAAGTTATTTTCTAGTATAAAAAGATCCTAGAGAGCTGGAACAGAAGAAGTTTAAGCTGGGATATCCTCATGTGGATGTCCTTATCCATGTATGTACCAAATACATCCTTGAAGATGTATTCTGCACCACCTTGAACTAAAGCAGCTTCCCAGTCTAAAATCCTGTTTTCATCCATTCAAATCCCTTTCCATTGCACAAACTGGTTCCAGCTTCCCATTCCAGCCATCCTCTGCCACACCATCCATCCTCTGCCACACCATCCCCTTGCTTGTGGTCACACTTCCAGCCTATTCCAAAGATTCCCAGAAGATCCCGTGGGATATGGGTTTTCCTGAACGTAGTTTCTCTCTTTAGGAAACAAAGTGCCTCCTCTCTTTCATGCCTCAAGCTCCCAGGGTCCCCTGGTGCCCCCAAAGGCAGTTCTGGGGGGTCACAGCCGAGCCATTGGACTGACAGCAGAAAACAGACTTGTGTTTAGACAGCATGAGAAGTGTGCAGTGATACACAGTAACCCCCTGAATGCAAATATGTGTGACATTTCCATTTTTACAGTTTTCGGAGGAAGCAGCAAGCCAGGTCATTGTAATGAATTGGTAAACATCACACTATATTACATATGAAATTCATTTCCTAGTGCTCTGGAGCGGGGTGTTAATGCAGTGCTCTCCACTATGGTGTTTGCTTTGTGATACTAGTTCAATGCTGTGTTCTAAAATATTCGTATCCCAGTCATACCGTGCCACTGTGTTATTAGCCTAAATCTGTGAAGACAGAAAAGACGAGGAAGAAAGCTAATTTCACTTTTGGTTTTCAATTCTTATGCACTGTAACAGAATGTGAATAACCTCATTACTATACAGATTTTGTGTGTCACATAATGACCTCTATACTGAAGACCAAAGTTTGCATAATTGAGGAGAGACTCACCTACAACAGTGTTGGAATTCATTAGCATAAGGCTGAAATAATGCTAAGAAAATAGCATTTGATGTCACCTATTTAAACTGAAGCACTAGGTGTTTTCTTTCCTTTGGACTTCTTAACAGTGTATGCTTATGATGGGGAACAAAACTTGTCCTACTGAATCTGGCAAGTAGTGAGAGACGGTTCTGTAACTCACTGGCCCTTTACATAACAAATGGAAAAGGGCTGTTCTTACACAGCTTGGAAGTTTCTTGCAAATACCAGTGAAGTACATGTTACCTAATAGGTTTATTTTTATAGGCGATGTATTAATATATTTATCTTGACTTTTAAGTGTTCATCCTTCATGCTAGGTTCTCTGTGGTAATTAAAATATACCATAAATCATATCCACTGTAATTAACAAAACACACTGTAATTATCTGTTGATCTTTTGCGCCTATTAAATAACTACTGGGATGTTTCAAAGCTAAGTTATTTTTGTATTCCTTGAGATAAACCTACACCAAAATGTTGGTAATTTACTTAATATTGCAGCATGGATCAACTCTGGAATGCTTCATGTCTCCTCCCTTTTCTCACTGTAACATTATGGCGATTCTATATACTATCGTTCTGTTAAAAATCACATTTATGGATGAATCCTGAATCCTGAATGCTGTTCCAGCTGATGACAGTATCCTGGCGTATGCAGTTTTTGAAGATCACTTTTCAGGCAGCTATTCCTTTCATCCTGCTCTTTGTCTTTACCATGACTGCGGACAGAAATTTTACATGGATTGAAGGAATTCAAAACGTGAGTTGGAAAAAGGAACAACTCTTATCTGAAACCTGCAGGTAGTTAAACCTACTTCAGTGCATCTGCTCAGAATGAAAGTTGTGAGCCCAATGGTAATAAGCACAGGCATATGAAAACAATCAGAAAAATAACAAAATAGTTCTGCTTACCTTCATTGAAGGTAGAAGTATCCATGTATAAATGTTTATAATGTAGCCTTGGAACAAATGCACCAGCCACTGCTTACAATGTTTCCCAAACGCTTCCCTTTTCTCAAGTATTAATTCTAGCTAAAACACAGGCACCTTGCCAGATTTTTTAATATTACCAACTCCGTGGTTGTATAAAAAGTATGAGGATGAGTACACACAATTTGTTGTAGTGTTTTATTGGAAATCGAGGTGAGCCCAAGTGGAATTATATAGGTGTCAGGGTTAATTTTCTTACTCTTCATGTAAAAAACATTACATCAGTTTCCTGCAGACTTGGATTTCCAGTGATAGTAATATCTTGCAGCCATGGTTGTGTGTAATGTAGCAGTGTTAAATTCTTGTCTTCAGAGATTTATGCAAGTCATTATTTAAAAATAGAGATCTGGGAGTCACAGCTAGCTAATTAATCTGTAGCAAGGAAAGCTAAGTGCCTGGCCTTTCAGGCATCCTGTGATGGCTGAGTAAGTTTGCAATCCCATAAAATTCTCACTTTTATGTTGTCTGGCTCTTTCTTTTTTTCACTCTTTTTCTTGGTTTTTTTTGTTATATAAAATTTAGATGCTGAACCAATCCGCTTATTGCAGACAGAGTTTTCAAATATTTGCATGGATCTAGTCCAGAATTTGACATGAATTGGAAATAATCAGTGTACTGCTCTCCACCATGGACTGAAGAGTTGTCAAGCATAAGCCTGTCAGGAATGTAACCAGCCAAGTATTGCATTCAAATTGTATATGATACTAATTTACCACTGCCATAATTCATCCTTCTTACCTAATATTATTGTGTTTTTCTTTTGGTCTTGTCAGGATGTTTCTTGACGTCCATTGTCGTATTGCATTTAATTTTAACAGCCCATGGCCAAACCTGAAAGCTGATCAATTGTTAAAATTAAGACAAAATATACGTATCTGTCAACATTGTAGTAATTCATACTATCAGAAGATAGAAAAGGTAAAACCACGTAACCTTAATAGCTTGATTGGAAAAAGTAATTTTCTCATAACGACTGATAGAGTGAGTAGCAGTAGTCCCCAGTTCCCTGTAAACAGAAGCAGTAGGTAATCAAATGGCTCCAATCCAACTAGCAGAATCATATTGGTTCAAGGTAATCCTTTTTAGGTTAATAAGCAACTAATTATTTTTACAGTCATAACAGCATCCACGGGAATACTCCAATCTTCATTTGGCTGTAGCCTGAATGACGTGCTTTCTGCCACACCAGATCAGAGAAGTGCAGTTCACAGGAGTGGCTAGATGTCATGATATCCCTCACAGCCTCTTTATTCTGACAAACACATTATTATCCATTATTTGTTTAGTTATTAATAACTCCTGTGAACAATGAAATTAATTATGTTCTTTAAGGTGTATATATCTATAAATTGATGTTATCCATCTCTGTGGAGGCAGGAATTACAGACTTTAATGAAAGATTGTGTATAAAATTTTTAATATCTATGCTAACGTTTGAATTTTTGCAACAGCTGTAGGAAGGTTTAGATCAAATTGTAATCACATAAAGAAAGTAGATAGGAAAAGGAGGTTCATGTCAGACCACAATTCCTTTCAGTGAAAACAGGTGCCAGTCCCACACAGGGCAGTGGAGCTTGTGATAAGGAGCTGAACTTAGATAGCAAAGCACGTGGGGCTTGTGTACCATGGTAAATCTGTGACTAAATGTCACTGATATTTTGTTACTTTTTGAGCCTCTTTCTTCTATATATTTACGCAAAGAAAGTGTCTTCTTTTACCTCTTTCTTTGCAACCACTGTAATATCATGACACGTTTTACATATTCCAGTATGTTTATCGTCCAGGTGAAGGCAAAGGTATTTGCTGGTCTCCATTCCCACAAGTGTTTGGAAATACAATATTCCTGGATCAGTAGGGAAGAAACCACAAACATCTCACACCAATCAGCCTCTACGATGCAGAAAAGATAAATGTGATACCCTTAATCAGTTTTCTGTCTAGCAAACTCAAGTGGTAACCCCTCAATAAGTGCTAGTTTTTATTCTTTTATCTGAGCAGCATATCTTGTTTATCTCACACATTGCCGATCTTTCAGTGTAAGACTGAGATGCTGTTATCTTAGTCAATTCAAATGATTCAAATTATACAAATGGCTTGTTCTGACACAGAACTATGTGAAGACTTTTCTCTTCTAACCATGCTGTATCACTGAGTAGTGCCAAGTGCAAATTATAACCAACTTCCCCATTCAAAGATAATTTGGATCAAGTAATTAGATGCAAATTGTTCATATGTTTTTTCCTTAGTTAATGCTCAGTCTTAATAATTTTGTGAAGTGTAGTTCACAGGGCTTCTTTACTATATTTGAAATAAAAATTATTGAGATCTTTCTTTGTTTCTGTCAGCAAGAGTTGTAATTTGATCCAGAGCAGAGTTTTTAACTTGCTATTTCTTAGTGTCAAATGAGAGGAAGAAAATTGGTAAACATATTTATGGTCCCTGTAAGGTAGAAGTGAGAATAATTCTTGTTCATGCAGAGTCCTTTTATGAGTATTCACAGATATTGTGCTAATTACAGTGTGACCATAACTGTCTGTAGGGAGGAATGAACTGATGCAGGTGTGACTAATGTCCTGTATCTGCTTGTGGTGGTTTTAGTCCTATGTGTCAAAGCTGCTGGGAGACGACTCCTTAACTCAGATGGGAATTGGATTTGACTGTCCCTGCAATCCAAGGAAAACAAGTCAAACTGTACCTCTGTAGTGTCCTACATTAGTATTTAGTAAGATTTCATTCCCTCACCTATCCACATACCTTAATGACATCTTCACAATCTTCTTTTCACCTTGTCTCCTGTGGGAAATTCTGTGTGAATATGAGCTAATGCTGGTACTAGGCTTATTTAATTAATTCAACTGTAATAACACATTTTCTAAAAAGTAACCTGTGGAGGCAACTGGAATGCTTGTCTTTTCTGAAGTGCTAGAGGAGTACTGATATGCTGCTGGCTGCTCAACGTAGGCAGGTATATTGCCTTGTTTAATAGTAAATCGTTTTTCTACCTTTCTATGAAATTTAGCTTTTCTCTATTACAGCTAATCCTTTTGGGGAAAACCAAGTCCAGAGTGGCCTCATAGGGAGAAATAGTTAGCTCAGTAATTATGACTAAGGAGACTGACCTACACTATGTACATTCCTTCCATTCTTCTCTTTTATTTCACGCTTTGCTCCTGATCATTTATGACAAATCTTATGTAGTCGAATGTAAGCAACTCTGAGCCTAAAAGAGCAAGAAATTACTAAATATAATAAGAAAATCCTTTACCAGAAGTAAATATGTGCCTAAATATTGTTTAAGTTCATATAATAAATCATGATGTCTTGATCTGCTAGTTTTAAATTATCTTGTGAAATTATGACTTTTAAATTAATCTTGCGGGAGAGAGATGCTGCAATTCTTAGAACTTTTTCCTGCCAGTGAATAGAGACAGTTTAGCCTGACCTCTGGTTACATTTGTTTACTTTTTATTTGTGAAAAATGCAGGGAGGAGTGATACAAAACTCTCAGGAGTTCACTCCATGATTAACTCTGACGTAATTGACAGAGGAAAACAGCAACAATTCATGCAACCAGTAATTAATTTCTAGCTTTATGGTCTCATTTGCCAACTGTCTCCATATTTGACAGCAAAAGTGACTTGCAGAATGTTTAATTTCCACACTGACAGCCAAGGTATGAAATCAGATTTGAAGATAAACATCTTCTGTGGCTTCTGCTTGCTAAAAGAATAGCCAATTAAGTGTGCTTGCTCAGTCCTTGCAAATATTTGCCATAGGATTGACATAGGAAATAGAATATTTTTCCCTGTCTGGGCAGGAGCCCCACTGCTCCCCTCTGCTGTGTGCATTGAAGAGCATTCTTCGTTTCATGGAAATAAACCATGCAGGTATTTTAGTTTTCTCCTTTCTCTTCTTTTGCTTCTGTGAGTAAAAGGGCCAGATCACGTGAGATGCTGACTATCTCTCATGAGGATCTGCATGGCCTAGCAGGATATGGGCAGTTTGACATATCCCAGGAGACAGTTTGCAGCTCTTGGGATTGGTAAAACAAGTAACTCAGAGATCAGGCAGTGAATTCTTTCCAGAAAGATTTTGTCCATGCTGCCAGGGGAAATATTTTTATTTGCATGGTTTCTGTGAACAGGCAAACTTGGCTATCTGACCCACACCACTTACTGCTGATCTGTAGGAGAAAATTTCTCCCCTCTGCTCTGCCTTGACAATTTGAGATTCTGTCCATGTGCTGCATCCTCTGGACAAGTCAAACAATCTGCAAACAGACAGCTGCAGCCCAGAAAGGAGAGAGAAATTTTACCATTAAAAAAAGAAATTAAACTAGTGTCCTGCTCACCTGCATTTGATTTCTAAAGTCAATACATTTGATGTGTTTCTCATTTAGTACTATTGAAAGGGCAGTTTCCTGACACCACTCATATAAAACAATCAGGAATGTGGACTCTGGTATCTCTACATGTAACAGGATTGTGCGTGTCAGAATCTTCGTTTTTTATTAAGCTGGCGTTGGTAAGGGAGAAAAGCCTTAATGTGCTTTTGTTTTCAACTTGTAATTTTTATTTTCCTGTGAGCTTTGTTTTGATTTTCCTTGAGGATTCCTAGTAACAATAATTGTTTGCAACAGGAAGATTCATGTGAACTGACTTCCATTTTAAACATCAATTCCTATGAAATGAAAGGGGATTGCAATGTGGATGTGGGCAAAGAGAACTGATGTGTCCATACAATGCACTTCTGCTCCTATGGTAAATATATTTTCATGATTAATAAAGAGAGAGTAGAAGCCATTGTACTCTGTTAGGATTTTGTTGATGGCTGCTCCCCAGAATACTGAAAAGATGCTATCAATACTCTTGACATTCTGCTTAATCAAGATGTGACCCTCCAATGCAAGCAGACAGCATGCTCGTTTCAGAGCTGGAACAACGCAACAGTTAAGGGAGAGGTGATTGTTGTTATTTTTAGTTGCCTTTCTTTTTTTTTAATTTCATTAAAATTTAATCAGTGCCATTAAATAATATTTAATGCCACTAAAGTGCTGTTGGATACAAATAGGAAATCAATCAACTTGTGCTCCAAGTGGCCGTCAGCTGTGGAACTGCATAGGTACCTGAGGGGGAGGGCTGCACCTTGCAGAGCAGACAAAATCAGATCAATAATAGTATGTTTAGTTCAGTTTTTAAAATTGCTCTTGCTTGAAATGTGCCAAAGGCCACCTTCAATATCAGATATGTGGGCTTGGAACAAGAAGTTTTCAAGTGCACCCTTAATGTTTGAAACTTGCTAAGTATTTTTGTTCCTTAGGTGCTGCACATCAAAAGTCAAAATTCTAGGAATGGAGGTTCCCTTGGGCAAGCCGGAAAGATATGTCAAATATACAGCATGATCTCAGCCTGGTGGTGGGATTAGTCAGGCCTGCTCCTTGATTTGCTTTCCAGCTTGCACAGTTGGTCATCATTGTTGGTTCAGTGCAGTCAGCCTCATCTGTATGCACAGATACTCTGGTATGGGGCGTCCTAAGAAACTGTGGCTGTTGAGATAGGTTTGGAACTAAACCACACTCTGACCTCTGTTACAGCCAGTCCCCAGTGGGTTAATGGAGTAGAATAGTTTGCTCTGAAGGATTTAAGATGATCCCATTTTCTGCAGTGGATATTTGTTCACATTCCCTACCTATGGGGGCAGGAGAAAAAGGCATTACAATCAGTAGCCACTAGCAAAGGAGAGCTCTGCTGACTGTCAGTAATGTCTTTATAGGATGAGGAAAACTGAGCAATTCTGTAAAATTTCACAGAGTCCTGACCAGAGACTTATGTCTTCCTTCAGAAAGTCCATGTGAGGTGAGTTTTCACATAAACTCAAACTATTTCAAACACTCCCGGTGGGTCTGTCCAGAATGCATTTGACGATTCCTTGCAGCTGTTTAATTCCAACATAATTGCCTTTGAGATTTCCTTCCTGATTTTTCTGTGTAAGCTGCACTAAGCTATGTAGATAAGAAGCAATCTATACATTCTGTGTATAGGAGTAAATCCAAGACTATAACACAGATGGACACAAGCAAGCAAAAGACGGAGTTTTTGTAATTTAAAATACATTGCAATCTGAATCCCACTGAGTTGCAATATCTAATTTTCAAGAATTTCCTGGGGCAGGAAGCATGAGGTCGCTTTATTCCACACCAGTTACATCAGTCTACAAATTAAAAACTAATGAAACATGTTTAAAACAATTACACACACCTTTTCTGAGTTCTTTACACAATGAATTTATGTAAGCCTTCCAATGACTACCAAGCAATTCTTGCTGACAAATACAATACTAGTTAAAATTGGTGCTACATAATTGTGCTGAAAATGTGCTTTTCCCCTCTGATCACACAAAGATGGCTTGATCAACCTTCTGTCATCTATAGGTGGCAGATGGAAGGAATTATTAACTCTGTCCCTTTCGGATGTCATTCCCCTTGACATTGAAGCCTGCCTTACTCTATTTGCACTCCAACACCTTGCTATGCCAACAGTACCGATTCTGATTGGTTTTTTTCCAAATAGATCCTAAATGCTAAATGATACATCAAAATATTCTTGCCAGGGCCCTTGAGCACTCACCCTTTTTGGAGCAGAGCCATGGACTATACAAACCATTGCATTAAACATTTGGCCCCTGACAGGTAGATGTGGGAGCTGTTGAATATGATTTGAAAAAAACTAAGAGGGAGGGAAGGTAGGAAGGTAGGTAGGAAGGTAGGAAGATAGGAAAGGGTAGGTAGGTAGGTAGGTAGGTAGGTAAGGTAGGTAGGTAGGTAGGTAGGTAGGTAGGTAGGTAGGTAGGTAGGTAGGTAGGTAGGTAGGTAGGTAGGTAGGTAGGTAGGTAGGTAGGTAGGTAGGTAGGTAGGTAGGTAGGTAGGTAGGTAGGTAGGTAGGTAGGTAGGTAGGTAGGTAGGTAGGTAGGTAGGTAGGTAGGTAGGTAGGTAGGTAGGTAGGTAGGTAGGTAGGTAGGTAGGTAGGTAGGTAGGTAGGTAGGTAGGTAGGTAGGTAGGTAGGTAGGTAGGTAGGTAGGTAGGTAGGTAGGTAGGTAGGTAGGTAGGTAGGTAGGTAGGTAGGTAGGTAGGNAGGAAGGAAGGAAGGAAGGAAGGAAGGAAGGAAGGAAGGAAGGAAGGAAGGAAGGAAGGAAGGAAGGAAGGAAGTTCCAGTCAGAAGGTGAAGGATTGTATTAGTGAGGGGGAAGAACTGAATACGTCACATCCCCAGCTCAGCCATATCTAATCTCCGAATTCCTCTAAGGAAAAGCAAGATGTTCACTGTGTGCAGTTGAAAGAGCCATTCAAACCCTGCAGTATGAGCATGTTGCTATGTTTTGTGAGTTTAGCTCCTCACACCATCTCCATCCCAGCATGAGAGAAGTCTGTAAGCTCAGTGTAATCGTATCATAATTTGGATCTCTACAGGAGACTGAACTCGCATCACCAGAATGCATCAAGCCAATGCATGTGTCAATGCACAGTTGCATACACACACCACGGTTACAGGCCCATGGTGACGTTTTTCAAACTAATATATTGACAGGAGTGCCAGGATATTTTTAAAGCATATCCAGAAGGAAAAAGAACATTACAATGAGGAAGGAAACCCAACAGAATGCTGACACCCAAGTGCATTACTTAGTGTGCAGTTGCATTAATGAACCATTACTTCAAATCCCAGGTTTGCCAATAGTGTCACTGTTCGTTTATCAAGGCAGAATCATCCTGGATGTGAACAGAATGCCTGTATAATAGATAACTTCTCAATCCTCCCATACCATACATTTCCTTGAGCCCATTACAAAAGATTTATTTTTAAATTGGAAATTTTTTTTCAGCTGGGCAGAATGAGACTGTTTGTTGAACAAATGGTGTTAAAATCCCCAAGGCTCTGACTTACTTCAATAACGACCAAGACTACTGCTTGAGCCAGCTGATGCTCTTTTAATGAGCACTGCTTGTCAGAGGATCATATCTGCAAGTTGCTGTATAAAATAACCGTTTTCCATGAGTTCATAAAGCAATCTCTCCTTTGAAATGGATGAAGTGTTGTACCAATCTCTGCAGCACAAAACAGGTACTTGTTTGAACTGAAAGGGGGAAAAAAATACTAAACCGAAGTATTTGACAGGAGTTTATTTCTTCTTTTTTTTTTTTAATTGTTTGTTTGTACCCAACAAGCTCAATTGGTTCAAGACAAAAAAGGCTGAAATACAAGCTTCAAACTGAATTTCAGCTTTGGCCTGATTGAATTAATACAGGCATGACAGGTTGCTTATTTAGCAAACAGGGTGGACAGTAAGATTAAGCCTTTTCCTGTGACAAGACATCCCAAAAAAGTCTCTTGCTGTCCCTTGTAAGGTTTTTCAAGGCAAATCAAGAAGAGATTCCCAGATAAATCAAAATGACAAGTTCAAACATGTGAGTCCTTTCTTAAAGAAAGATCATCTCCATAACAAGCCCAAGCTTATTAATGTTGCGTTCTGACAAGCACAACCACTTTATGATTTTGTTCAGTCCATGGACCTGATTGTAACATGTAACTGCTGCACTGATGCTGCTACCAATGGATTCAAAGCTAGGATTACAGAGTTAAAAACCAGCATTTAGTGGATCTGCCATCAACCTGTTCTTTTTAATATATGTGTTATTTATGGCTGCAGGTTAGGTTATACCCTTGAATATCACATTTCTCACCAGAAACAGCAATGAGTAATTGGGTACTGCAAGGTTTAATGTTTAATACTGAGTCATTTTGATTAGACCCATATTTTATCACTCACACTATTAACATCAAAGATTTTTTAAACTACAGTAGTCCATACAGTTGGTATTAATGTGAATTAAGGAAATCAGGTTCTAACATGCTCAAGTACACTACGGTTTCTTTGTCTTGCACATATCAAACCCACCTAAGTCACTGGTAAAATTCAGCTTGCACTTGTGTACAAACTAGCTCTGTCCTGTGAAAATGAACCACTAAAGTTAATTCAGATTTGTTCAGAGCCTTTAACAATGTAAGTAATGAATCTTTCAGACAGTTAATTTGAGCTGAACAAAAATAGAATCCACTTAAATGTTAGTACTGCTTGGATTGAATCTTACCAGCCTTGATAGGTCTGAAGATCCAAGCCTCAGTGGATGAGATCTGCAAATTCAGCTTTGATCTCAGCAAAGAGAGAGGTGATGACTTGGTCTCTGTTTATTCAGTGAAATTACTGCCCCAGCTTACTTTCTGACCAGAGACATAAATATGTGATTCTATTTTGCTCTAAAAGGAATTTTTACATTTGTAAACCTTTCTCCATTTTGCAGATCTTACATCCAGGCTGATAAAATCATGAAGCAGGAATAATAATGATTTCCTGCACAGAAAAACGTGTATGTTAGAGATGTTGGTTGAATGTTTCACCTCTATTAACCTCTTCCAAACCAGCAGAGAAGTGGGAATATTTACTTATCATACAAATTCAAGCTAAGATGCTTTTCCTGTG
Source organism: Dasyornis broadbenti (assembly GCA_013397935.1). NCBI lineage: Eukaryota > Metazoa > Chordata > Aves > Passeriformes > Dasyornithidae > Dasyornis > Dasyornis broadbenti. The sequence continues at coordinate 4,744,538 of VZRN01005936.1, read as the reverse complement.
AGCAAAAATGCTCACAACTCTGTTTGCAAGGGTAAAGTCTTGTGTGGTTTGCTGCATATTTTGCCCTCACTGTAGTTTTTCAGATTCTGTGATTCTGTGAAATTATTTGGCATTTTTAATATTGGGAATAGTAAGAAATAGTTTCACTGGTATTTAATTTGTAACTTCAAACCTGGTTAAACTTCTATTCCTGTCCATCTGTCTCAAGTTGTCACAGATTTTCCAACAGTAACTAAGCTGCTGTGTTATGATACAGGCTCTATATGTAATATTTAGCATGCTGTGTCTCTTTGCTGTTCCAGGCTACACAGAAAGCAGCCTCTAGCATATTAACTGCCTGTTTCACCTGAAGTAAAGTGGGAGAGCATTTTAAAAGATAACTTTTCCTTTGTCACATTTCTTGCTTGTACTGTAGATTATCAGAGCCTTTCCCCCCTTACATGTAAGCAAAGACAGATATAGATAAAAATGTGTTCTTTGAACCACAGGAAGATTTTTCTTTGCTGTTCTATTAATACCTGACAGAAATAAAAAGGAAAAATTCTGAATAAATGACTACAGGCATCTTAAAACCTGTAAAATTATTTTTTAAACAGGCCTTTTTCTTAAAAAATGGGATCTGAACATGTGTGTAATGGACTCACAAAGGAAAACTACAATTTCTATGGCTAGCACCTGTCAGATTCCTTCAAGAGCCTAAAATGCATGTATTGTCACTGATAACACTTACTTACTACCAAATAGACCAATCAAAGCCTGATTTTCAGAGGTAAACCTTACAATCCTTTCAAGTCCAAATTTAAAACATGATGGTGTGTTATCTATCAGAGGCCACTACCAACTAGATTTGTTTGCAACTAATCCGGTTTTGGAGCATGGTAGTGGTAAGAAATCTGAGACAATCCATCCTCCACCACTGAACAAGGAGTAACAACAGTATCAGAAGCAGTACTAGTCCCAAAACTTGCCTCTGTGATCCAGTGGTCTCACACCAAGCATTTGGAGATGATACAGGCAGCCTCACTGTTGGGATTCTGCTGAACCTGTGCTGAGATACTGGGGACAGTGCTCATAGCAGGTAGCAACCGCATTGCCCTATATATCATGATTAATCCAGGACAAAGAACAGATGGCAGGAGAAGAAGATGGATTCCATGAATATGGAGTGGGTGGCAATTGTAACTGGTCCAGGCTTTGAGACCTGAGAGAGTAGTATTGGTAAATAGTGATAAATGTGAAGGGGTTGTTTCCTGCATATTACAAGTTACAGGAAGACAGAATGGAGTTGTCAGCTATCTGACAACTAATTTTTATACATGAGGGTTTTTTTATGTCTGCTTTTATTCAGTGATGTGTTGTTTCATTTGTTTGTTTGCTGCCAGGCATTCACTGTGAGATTTCAGGATTCCCAGTTTATGAAGAGAAGGCTTTGTGTGGGGAAAGCCTGGGAGACCAACCAGGGAAGCTGTGGTTTCACAGTGAGAAGATGAATTCTCAGCTGGCAGTGAATGTTTAAGCCCTGATTTTCAGGAAAGTGAACATAAGCAAATACATTTAATGTTCCTTGGAGTTATGTCCCACAAAGTTAATTGTTTGATGTTGAATTTTTATCGACGATTCCTTTTCAACTCTGCAGTTACTGTGTCAGGAGGAGGAATGCTTTGAAAGGTAGACAGAAGAGGAAAATACTCCAAAGGAAGTTGGACTGTTGGTCTCCTGAGACACCCAGTGTATAGACTTGGTTGGCTTGTGAAATGCACATCAGTCACACCGCCATTCAGATCGAGTCTGGCCTGTTTCTGAGATTAGTGCCATAGGCAGCGAGTAATGCCTCTGCGGTGGAGAGATGACATGTCTCAATGGAGATGCCAAGGTGTAAGCATGGATTAGTTCAAGTGACCTTTTCTTGGCAGATGACTCAGAAGGTATAAAATGGCTCAGCACATCGCATGGAGATACATCTAGGGTTTTATTCCTCTTCCCTTACAAATTAATTAATTAATTGCTGGTTTCATCCTTTTAATTGCTGTAACACTATTTTTTATTCCAGTAGAAACGAGAAGGGTAACGATGTATCGTTTAATAAATAGATTTTTTCTTATTGTTTTCTTAGGAGAGTTTATCTCTGTACTTAATGCATATTGTCGAGCATTATAGCTGTATGCTTTCAGAATATTTTTACTTCTCTTTGCAGGAAAAGAAAATAGGTTTCTGAATTTCTCGCAGGAAAGCTATGAAATAATTTCTGCCTCATACCAAAGAAATATTTGCAATATTTGCAGTACTTGCACTGTTTTTCTTCTAAAGAATTTCTGTCTCTTGCTAGAATTTAGAAAAAGACCATCAATACTTTTTTGCTTTCAGCAAGATATTGTTACTTCAGGTGAGGCTCAGCGTCACTTGTGGGTACCATAGGGTTAAAATCAGGATACTGTTTCTAAATGACATATAAATTCTATAATGAAAACTGGTTATTTTCTTTTGCCTTCAGAATCAATCTCTTGCCCTTTCCAGAGCAGTTCATTTAAATTTTTGAAGATCTACTCAAACTTTATTGAAAAGAACATTTTGTAAAATATAGAGAACAAGAACTGCAAAACCCTCAGGAACATCAAGTCAATTTATTGACAGGAATTTTGCATCGTTTTTGGAGATGGAGTTTTTGGAGATATCTGTCTCTTTTCTATTTCCTGTTTGTGGGAGCCTGGATCCTGGGACAAGGCAGTTGTTTGGTTGTTTTGTAGCACAGTTGCACTCATTAGAGGGAGGAATATGCAGGGCTGGCTGAGAAAACAAACCTCTGTGAGAATTTGAGCCAATGAGGGATGGCAGTCTAGGAAATCAGCTTCCCCATACTTCAAACCTGTGTTCAGTGAAAGGACAGTCTGCACAGCAAAAGAGGATTTACTGGGGTTTAATCTTGTTTGAAATTCTGTACTTTTAGAAGTTCTCCGTGCATTCAGGCTAGAATGAAGGTTTGTCTTTGCATACAAAAACTAAGCGTACATCCCTCTTAGTTATGTTATTCAGGGGCAGAAGCAGGCAGGGATTTTCACTTTTTCAATGGACCTCCATTTGCTTTGCCATCACAATTCCATATTGCTGGCACACTGCCCACCTATAAGGGAGTCATTCAAGAACTGCTAGGACAAATTTCCATACAGGTAGTCATGTTCCCAATGCCTGTGTTTGCCTTGTGGGGTATTCCACAACTTCTGTGTGTAACTTGTATTTGCCAAACACATTGTCTTCCTGTTGTCCTGTGGTCCATGGTGCATTGTCAGTGCAATTGACTGAGAATTAGATTTATCTTTTGTCGGTTTGCAACTTACTCTGGGCTTGATCCTATGATTCTGGAGACAGTGAGAATACAACTGTGTTATCCATGAGTAATGCATTTGGATATCTCACACAGCTTCCATGTGCTTCAGTTAGTAAGGCAGAATCACAGAGTCATAAAATATTCTGAGTTGGAAGGGACTCTTACGTGAGTGTCCCATACAGGGATCAAACTCACAACCTTGGCATGAGCAGCACCACACTGTAACCAATGCCTGCTGGATTCACAGGTGTGTGAATAGTTTAATAATTCTGTTTGCAGGAAGTATTTGGAACAAAGCCCAAAAGATTGTTGTTTATTTTGGAGCACTCCAAAATGTGAAGAAACCTAATAATTCAATACAGCTTTGTGCAAATTCTAATTCTAATGCCTTGAGCTGTTGAAGCCCACAGTCCACAGTCATTTGGATATAAGCACAGTACAGTGTAATGTCAGACCAAAACCCAAAAGAGATCACAAAGAACATAAATAATTTTATTTCATTTTTATGGACTTTTGATAAAAACTAATTTGGATTGAAACTTTTTTCTTCTCTTACAAATAGGAGGAAATAAAAAACATTATTTTCTAGAACGTGCCTCTTCTACCTGCTGCTACTGAATGAAAATCCATCTTAATGTAAGCGTCCACCTAACCACTTCGTCAAATATCTTTTCTGCCTCTCCTCTTGATTGTTTTTGAACAAAGCTAAGTACCTAAAGCAAAGTACTGGAAAGCTCACAGCATTTCTTGCCTAGGGAGGAGTGCTTTATGAGTGATCTTATGTCAGGTTGGCAGTAGTCAGTTGCATTGTATAATATTTGAATTGTGGGGGGTTATTGCCACTGTTCAGGTAAATAATAATGTCGTGCCAGGTAAAGGATACAAAGAGGTGAATTGAATGATTTAATCCTAGCTGAGTCTGCTACTCAGGCTCCTGGAGTGGCAAAAAAATTACCATTACAACAATGATCTTTGTATGTGAATATCAGGCATGCTTCAATCCAGCCTGGAAAGGATGTTGTTCCAATAATTGTCTTTATAGGCACAGGGCCATTTTGAAGCTATTTACTTGTCCATAATCAAAAGATCAGATATTTTGCTCTCCTCTGGTGGATTTATTTTTTCCAATTTCTTATGAATAGAAATCTAGAAAGCTGCTTTACCAGGGCTCATGAATGCACATTCCTGGGGGCCAAGATACACATTCCTGGCTGCATTTCTTTGAGACACAGCTATTTCCTAACTGTGCTGTGCCTGCTGTTGTGCTTCCAGTGTCTGTGCGTTGGTCTAGTCTGGTTCTTTTGCTCACAGCAGGTTAGAGACCTGCACCATGTGCTCCAGAACTGTGTAGGATCATCCACATCCAGTTGTTTGGTGTTGACAAACATCTGGAGCAGTAACATCCTGTACCACACAGCACATCTCAGGCAGGCTCTGACAGGCTGCTGAGCATGAGTGGGGATGGTATGAGAGCTCAGCGTGGATGGAGCTGAGCTGCACAGACCTGCCTTTGTCCACCCCAGGTTCAGCTTTTCTGCTTGTTGATAATATTTGTCCTTACATATCTTGCATAAAACTATGAGGGTTTGTTTACGTGCAGCATCAAACTGCTTAAAAAGGAACACGTTGCCAATGTAAATTTCACCTCTGGATTGCAGTGTGTTTTCCCATGGTTAATTTTCATGCATTCATGCAATTCAGAATCACATTTCATATGATTTATGCACTAGCGAAATAAGTTATCCAGAGAAGATAATCTTATATTTGTAATGCCTTCATCCCAGACTCTCTTCTTGAGGGAAAACTCCAGAAATCTGTGGGAAAGACAGTTTTAAAAAATGTTCCAGGGAGAAATGAGATTTGACTTATGTGCTCATTTACTGTGGTATTTGAGGACTGAGGGAGATAATTTCTAGCATCTTTCCAAACACTGCTCCGTACAAAATACTTCCACTCCAGTTACTTGTTTTCTGTTGCTTGCCTCTATAAACTCTGTTTAAATGTTATGGAGTCTGTGCCTTGTCTACATTGTATTTTACAAGTTAGAGGTGGGCAATTCATTCCTCAGTGGGGGGAAAAAACAACGTGATTTCAAACTAATCCTTTGCCTGCACTCAGAGAAATAAAATAAAAACGCAAAGGTAAAAAAGAACAAAGTTTCACTCAAGTTCAGAGGAGAAGCGACAGCTCCCTGGTTGAAGAGTAGCACTGTGGTTATACTTGTACTGGTAAATGGCAAACTTGAATGATCTCAGTTGAAGGTGTTCTCTCTTCTTCCTCCACCTGTATTGTTGTTCTCAAGCTTTTGAACAGTTGCTGAAATCTATAAAATAGTTTAATTTATATTCCTTCCCCCTCAAATACATTTTTATTTCTTACATCTTATTAGGAGCAAACTGAAGGAAAACAGTCATAATGTCACCACTAAAATCATTCCACATTTACAAAGAACGATCTTCTAGCATATAAACTGGTGTAACTCTGCTCCTTTGCCTTGCAAGGGTGAGGAATACTCTGATGGATGTGAGTGCAGTGCATGTCTGTGGTATCTGTAAATCAGTTGGTGCAATCTGTGTGTGTTACAGACGTCTGCAGAGGCAGTGCATGACAAAGTGTGTAATAATGGATACTGCACAACGGAGGACGATACGACACAGCATAAAGATAAAGGATAATGACATTGCTCTCAAATAACAAACCCCTGTGCAATGCTGGCAAACCTATGAGGGGACGTAAGATGTCTTCATTGCTTCATGTGGTAATCATCTGTGTACGCACGTAGTTTTCATAATGATCCATGGATATGGATTATTATAGAGCAGTCCAAGAAGAAGCTACCTGTTTATATTGAATAATTTCCATATGAATGGTTTAGGGTTGTGGGTTTTCTTTGCTTTTCTGAGATCTGCAGTTTCTAACACTGGCTTCTTATCACAAACTTGCAGCCATACAACCTGATTTCATCAGATCAAACAAGTTAAATGTAGTCCGATCCGGTCAATACTTGGGTGAGCAATTTCCAGGGTAATACAAAATGCATTGGGAAACTGCTCCATAGCAGTATTCCTCTCTTGCCAGCATTGAACAAGCATCTCTGGTATTTTTGGGAAGTTCACTTGATACGTAGTTCTTCATCTTCATCCTAAATTGTCCTTTATCATTGCCATGCACAAGTGGCTGCATTTGTCAGTGTGTGTGTATTCTACCAAAAACCTCTCATGATGAAAGGTACTATGTAAGCAATGGTTCCAGCTCAGACTTCATATTTTATATTTTATATCTATATTTTATCTTTTATCTTTTATCTTTTATTTTATATTTTATATTTTATATTTTATATTTTATATTT
>VZRN01005936.1:4678054-4737853 GCA_013397935.1 Dasyornis broadbenti | reverse complement strand
TTATTTTATATTTTATATTTTATATTTTATATTTTATATTTTATATTTTATATTTTATATTTTATATTTTATATTTTATATTTTATATTTGCCTTGTGAAGCCCTGATTTAGTAAAACCCAACAAAATGTTATTTTTAAAGCACCATTTAGGTCAGCCTTTGACTGAAGAGTACAGAACATTGTTTCCCTGTCAAAAATACTTGAGCAGAATTAGAAGTGCTGGCATATACCTGTCAAAAGAACAAGATAAAGCAGCATCTGTTATCATCTGTGAGATAGACCAGAATGATCATGTTTGGGGTTTTTTTATTTCTTTACAAGCTGTGATTTAATTGACTTATTGGACTTAAGTGAAAGCTGGACCTGGACATTGCATCTTGATGTTTCTGCTTGCTTTCACTGTAAGCCAGTTGACATAACATTTCTTTAAATTTGTGTAACACATACAGTTCTACCTCTCTTGGAGAAAATGTATGGGATATCTATGCATGAGAACTGTATACTATAATAGCTAAGAGCTATGATAAAAAATACCAACTCACTTGTTCTCATCAAGCTATAGGATAGCATCAGCACAAAATGAAACAAGAGGCTATCAAACCTATTGCCAGGAGAAAATGCAGATTAAATACAAAGTACAAATGAAAGACGTGAGTAGGCTTATATAAGGAAAAAGAGGGAGCCCAACAAGCTTCTTCACTGTTTAATGCCATACTCCAAATACAAATACTACAGCTAAGTTTTCAAGGAACCAAATGTCATGCTTTTATTCTGTATTTTTTCCAGAATAAATAGCAAACCCATGGAAATATTTCCTTCAGTGAATGCACAGAATAAGACCTACAGCAAAAATAACCAAACCACTGTTAGTATGTTCATAATTGTGATCATGTAATGACAATTGATTTTCTTGCTCTAAGACTATCATGATCCACCATCGTGAAGGAAAACCCCACCAGAAGTGAAATATACTCTCTGCTATTAATTTGGGGATTCAGTCCATATACTGTGTGAAAATGCTGATGCCTGTTCTCTGAGAACTCTCAGTGAATATATCTCTTTAGAGCAAAATGTAAAATGAAGTTAGGAGTCAATCATTCCTAAATCTCTTGTATTTATATGTAAAGCTAGGTATGTACACTTCTAGAAAGAACAAAGGAATGAAATCTTTTTTTGCTGGTGGTGTTTCTTTCTGTTTGGAAAAAGAAATATTCTCCTCAATATTCTGGATACATTGTAATATGCACTTTTGCACAATTTCCTTCTTCTGGTCCTTGATGAGGATGGTCATATCCAAAACCTTTAAAGCATAGACAAGTTTGATGATGACTTTTAAAATCGGATTTAAGTACGGAAGTCCAATTTATACAAGCTTGGAGAGCAAATCTGAATATGCCTGTCTTTGTACCTTTGCAGGATTTCACGTTGCCTAATGTAATGTTCGTCATGGTTTTAATTTTTCCTCAAAATGGATCTCTTTTATGTCTGCTATTTACCATCCTTGCCAGAGTCATTGAGCACAAGAAATACAGTATCTACAAGATGCAGAAACTGCTTTCTTCCTTGCACTCATGTAATATGTAATGGATGGTTTTAAGAAAGGATCTTTACTCTGTGCTTTACCTATTCATGTGTAGGATTTTGATTTCATTTGAAATGAAAGGCGTAAACCTCAGGTCTGAAAACTAATAGAATTTCTGCATTTACCTGCTGATCCATAGCCTTTAGGTTAGATTGTGTGTCAGCCAGCAGTCGGCTTGTTGAATGAAGCAATACTTTAAAACTAAAATGAAAAGATTTCTGTTATATGCAGCCTGACACCAGATATGAAGGCAGATTTCTGCTGGCTTATTATTGGAAATATTTTCCAGTGTGTCTGATAAGCGAGACTGAACAAGCTGTAGGAAGGAGACCTAATCAGATAATGCTGACTTGCAGACCAGAAAAAAATAGAAATGTGTTTTCCTAAGTGCTATGCCTTCACTTGACGAGACTGAGGACAAAATGGTTGGTGTAATGGCAAAAGGTACTGCAAACAGCAGGGAGTAACCTGCTGCTTCCTGGGGGTGACTGTTGCATCTAAACCTTTTTTCTTGTGTACGATCATTGTCTATATTACAGAAGGTTTACATCTAAGTGCTTGAGTGCATTGGCACTCCGGAGATAGGGCATGTAAAAAGGGCTGGGAGAACATCAAACTGGATCAGTTCTTCATTTTTCAGTCAGTCTAGGTTTTTTTTTTGAACTTCAGAGGAATTCAAAATTGATTTATGAGAGGGTCCCCTGAAGGATCGAGTGCTGTGTTTTGCTCAGACTCTCAGTGCTGCACATCCTTCATGGAAATCCACTTGAACACTGAGGATATTCACAGGAGAAGCAAATTCTCAATATGATTACAGGACCTTCATGGTGTTGCAAGATGGAGTACAAAGGCGGGTCTTGTAGTAATTCTTGGAAAGAGTTCCCAAAGAGCTGAAGTGAAAAAACTCTCGTTATATCCATGCCTAAGTATGAAGTGGTCATTACCACAGTTTGATAGTTAACACAGAAAGATATTTAACACAATTTCAGATTCTCTTATATTTTCAGATTGCATGTAGATAATAAATTATATCAAATGCAAACACAGTGCCACATTAATATTGCATGAAAAATGCACGTATTTTATTTGTTGGCCTTAAGACATTAAAAAAAAATAAAAAAGTTAGAAGATCCTCCTTTTTCTTAGGGGTTTTTTTAAACAGCTCAGCTGTTGCTTTTGTACCTTAAATGTCTCTGCTCAGGGAAAAATGAATTTAATTGCATAAAACCTACTCTGCTCTGATTTTTCCAGGGAAAAGATGAAAGTTTTAAATGGATTGAGTGTCCCTGTAAGTAACTTCACATTCATACGTGTCTGGACTGAACATGCCATCTGTGGCTTCTGCTTTATTTTTCTTACTGTATATTTGGAATTCAAAGTAACATTTATTTTGTGAGGAAAAAAAAATCAATAAATCATTTAAGTTATCCCACACTTTGTATAACTAATTGTAATTAGTATAATGTCTTTGTTGGCAAGGGCTTATCAGGCACATAGCATGAAGAGGCAAAGAAAAAGCTTTATAAAGAATGATGTTGTTTTATAAAGCTAATTGTGACACTATCTCTGCTATTGTGTGTGATTGAACTCTTAATTTTTAATCTGGTGTTCCTTCCAGCAGTGTAGCTCCTAGTGTCACCTGAGGTTCTCTGTAATGTAACTACAGAATTGATTTTTGTCAGTTCTAGATTTTACAGTTTGGTGCCAAAAGTATGTAGCCTAGACTTGAGTCATCTAAATTGTGGCAAGTAGGTTGTAGTTTCTGGTTGTAAGGAATTAACTTGTTTTTATGTTTGCTATACAAATCTTGTAGATAAGAATTCAATTAACCGTGATGTCCTGAACTTTGGTGCCAGGGGAGCAGCCACAGCCTTGTCTGATGGATCCTGTCACGTGTATGGCCTTTGAGGAGCTGCCTGCTGCAGAATTCCATGGCAACATAGCCAAGTATTAACTAGCTTATACTGGGAATCACTGCAAATGTGATGTTCCTAAGAGCAATGTAACGTGGAAGAGAAATCAAAGCATTTATTTATGAAGCAAAGGACCACTGTCCCACTTCATGAATGTGTTCTAGTAACTTGGGTTCACTGCAGATACCGTATTCCTGGTGCTAACTGAAGCCCTCACCATTCTTGATACCGAGGCATTAGCTTACACTGACAGTGAGCTGGCTAGGTGATTAGTATGATGATTCTTGAGTTTACTATTCTCTAAAAGCTGGATTGTGAAAGACTTGGAAAATTAACTAATTTGCTACTTCAGTTGATAGCAGAGAAGCCATAAAAATTCTGTTTAAGAGCATTTCACTGCCATTCTAATAAGTATGGTGATTTTTCTCAAAGCTTCCACTTTTATTATTAACCTCCTGCAGACTATTCAATGAATATTGGAAAAAAATATTCTGAAATGGTCCAGTGTTGAAGGAACTGTTCAGTAGGATAGAAGGAAATCTACTGTGACCCATAGTTCCTCTTTCTATGAGCTACTCTGTGGCAGTCTCCTGCTTTTCTGAACTGTTTCCTGTATCTTGCTTTTTCTAAAGGCTGCCATCTGAGAGAAGAACTTGTGCCATTCTTTGTTCTGCAAAATATGTCTGCCTGCAATCAAGGTGCTGCCTCCAATGTAAATATTTGATCCATGGCTGCAGGCAGCTGCCTTCAGAAGATCCTGCTACATAAATGTAGTGACTCTTGGAGAATAGAAGGGGAACGACAAAAGCTAATCCTGTGTGTCCTGAGGATTTGGGACCCTATATTTTAAGTGGGGCTTTAATTAGACCTCAACCTCTCTGTCCACAATGTGCTTGAGAGAAAGATGCCCATCAGAAAGCCAGCTGCTATGTAAGTCAAGCAGTGGAGAGGTTAGAGGAAGTTTCAGTAGCTCAGATGTGAGGATTATTTGCTTCTTTCTTAAAAGTTGGACAGAGGTGAGTTAATTAAGAAATCAGTGAAAGACTTGATCCATTTGGATGGAATATAGATAGTAAGCAAGACCCTAATATTGATATTAAACTGTAATGTGATACCTACATGTGTGGGTGCTTCATTAAAATGTACATCAAAAAGGGAAAAAAAAGAAAAGGAAAGAGAAATATTTTGTTCCTTTTATACGTTAAGGAAAAGTTAATCTGGAGAAAGTTACAGTAGTAAAAGGGAAGGCAACATCTGTGTTAATTAGCAGTTCATCTTCAAAGCTTGACTGATGAGTTACATTATGGCCTCTTGCAATTGAATTAAAATTCAGACCCACGCAAGTTCTATTTTTACCTCCTTTTTCCATATCAGAATAATTTGTCTGGATTTAAGACTTCATTTTTGCAAAAAATATTGATGTTCCATAGTCTAAAATGAACTTTTGGTTAGTGCAAATATGCAGTGTAGAGAAGAGCTCTGTGGCTCCGGATGCAATTCCAGAGAATGTGGCTTTATGACGTGATGTGATGTTAGGGAAAAGGACATGTACATTCCCTAAAGAATGTGTTTTCTTGAGTATTTGACAGTTCAGCTCTTTGGTTCAAGGACTGTCGTGTGTGTATAGTGCCTGGCACAGTGAGGATTCACAGTGCTACTGTAATGTAAATAATCACTTAGTAATTCAGCAACAAATTAGGAAATAATTTTAGAATACCTGGAAACACTCTTATGAATACCACAGCTGGGGAGAGACAAGTTGTTGACAGAGGAATGCGCACCAATGAAGGTCCAATCTGTAGAGTCTGAGTTCTCTTTTTCCAGTGAATATTATCTGTTCAGAAATAAAACTTACAGTTAATATTCTGGCCCTCCATAAGCTTTTTTTGGATGGGCATCCATCCTGGTGAAAAGCAAAGTTCTCAGATAAATGTGAAATGTAGGGAGAACAATGTAACCGCCTACCCTTCCATGTTAACATCAAAGAGATACGGCTTGAACTTCCACAATGACTGCAGACTGTAGAAAATTTGAAAGGATATCAGCTGATGTACATCAGTGTGGGTTCTGTCGGCTGAGTATCTGGTCCAATGTTCTTCCCTCTTAAATGAACAGAGTTAGGGTACAATCTCATTCTAGCTGTTCTTTCATTTTCACCATAGCAGTAATACAAAATATCTTTTTAAAAGCCTCTGCTCATATCCCAATGTCACAGACATACAATGTACACCTTTACAAAATTGTATCATATTTTTGATTTCAACATAAAAAGACCCAACCTAATAGAAAATGTTTTTATGAAAAATTTAAGCTGCTTTCAGACAAGGTTAGATGAACGCCTTTCAGTATCTTGTATTGAAAAGTAAGAGCTAATCAAGAAGTTTCTTCTGTATTCACCTACAATACATTTCACTAAAATATGCAGCTAGGAGTAGTGAGTGCCCTTTAATACCAAAAGAAAAGGGTGGGAAAGCCTCCTTAATTAAATCTCTTCAGGGATCCTGGATTAACTGCAGTTCTGTTTAGTTTATATCCTCCCTGTAGAAAAATGTGCAGACGCAAGACAGCAAATATTGATTTAAACGTAGATGCAGGGAGAAGGCCCTGTTGTCTTTTTTTCTTCCATTTGGCACAGTTTGTAGTTTTGATTCATTTTTGGTTACAAAGGATGAAAATCTAAATCCTTCTCTTCTCCCTTTCATGCTGTGTGAAAATATTGAACCAGGACTCAGCAAACTGGACGCAGCTATTGGTGGAGAGAAGAGCACATAAAGCTGCCCTACAGAGGACTGCGGCACCAGCCCTGAAACCTGAGTCAGGGGTTCAGCTGTCACTCCCTTTGTCATGGCCACTAGGGATTGCCCTATGTCTTTAGCCTAGCATAGTCCAGAAAGTGGGGAACAGTGAGATAGGGGTACACCACGGTTCCATGACCAGGGGAATTTTGGCATTACCTTCTGTTTGCTTCAACCACTGCAAGTGGTAATAAGTAATTGTACAGTGGAGCAAGTGCTCTGCTTGCATAGACCAGAAGAGCTGCATTCCCTAATAAACTCAGTCTTCCTAAGCATGGAGTGAATTTTACTGAGGTGATTTTTGAAGAGAAAAATGTCTGTGTAAAGATACCAACAGCTTAGCTTATGCGAGTTCAGTTTTCCTTCGTTCCAAACATAATTACATGGTTGTAATGGTTGACATTTCTGTTCTGATTTAAACATACATTTGCTCCTCAACAAAATGCAAGTGCAAATGGAGATGTGTGGAGCCATGTGCTTCTCTTTCTGCACAGTGCAGCTCCAGCGGGTCGAGGTTATTTGTGATTGTGCATAAACTGCTTGACTTCAGACCTCAGGGGACAAGTGCAACCCAGGCACTCACAAAAGGCATTTTTTGCTAATAACTTGAGTGCTTGCAATAGCATGGGCTGTGGCTCAGACCATAGGCTGTACTTAAGAAAGGGAAATAAAGAATCTTGACTCAAGAGAAATCAAAACAATATGTATTTCTGGAAACAGAAGGATTAGGGAAGAGAGTGGGGAAGGGAAAAGGATTGGAATTGGGATTTACTATTCTATAAACAGTTTGCCCCAAGACTACAATTCATACCTGTAGAAGCAGTAAGAACTTTAGTTCTTTAGAACTTTAGCTACCAATTCATGTTCTCTACAGGGGATGTCATTCATCTTGAAAAGATTAGCACAGGTTGAGAATGCATGAGAATCACCTTGAAATAATATATGTATGCAATATATAGGCTGGAGGGCAGAGTTTACAATCAAAATTCTGTAGTCTTATTTCTCTTCTGTGTGCTTTGCAGCAAGCTGGACCTCTATGATCACCCTTGATAAACCAGGCATTCTGCTTTTCTTCTCTGAGCTCAGCAGCACAGGCATCTGAAGGAGCCCTCCCTGCCTGGGTGAAATAACTTCCCTGTATTGTTGCCTGGGTTCACAGCTGAACTGAGATGCATCAAAGTCAAGTCAAGGAATCAGCAATAAGGAAACTACAGAAGCCTGGACAGCAGAAGTCAATTTTCTTAAGCTGCGGCCTTCCTTCCCGCCCACCCNAGATCAAAGAAAGAAATGAAATAAGTACAAAAAAATGTACACAACACAAAAATTGGAAATTTATGCATAAATTAAATACCCAAGCAGATGCCTCAGGTATTTCAGTACTTGTAGTAACAGATTAGTCCTTATTTCTAATATTGGTTTTGCCTGCCTTGCCCAAAATTGTAAATAGTAAGTCAAATAGTTTTGGTGGGTTTTTTTAATTAGATGCAGTTAAATACAAATTTCTCTGCACCCTTTTGTGATCATTTAGAAATATCCTTCCTGTCTTTTTTTCAATGCCATTTTGGCATGGGATTTATTAATTGTTACGTCTCTTTTTAAATTAGATGGTAGGGGAAGATTCTTGTAGGCTAGTTTGTGATCTAGGAGTAGCCTTTACTGCGGGTTTATAGCAAACTCAACTGAAATGGACTCTTGTCCCTGTGTTGCATTGGTGCAGTATTAATATAAACAGAAAGGCAATATTTGTGGTGATTAATTGAACAGTATGCCACCCAGCTGCAGTTTATTTTCAGGATTCACAGTAAGGATGATCTACCAAGAGTTTGGGCTGGCAGGAGTGCATCACTTCTCCATACCCAAGTACATCTTGCTGGGCACAGTCACTGTGAATCTGGAATGTGATCTGAGTTTTCGAAATGCATTCCACTTGTTTAAGCTTTGCGTAAAACTATATTTGATGGATAATAAAACATCTGTCCATATATAAATGTTTCACTTTCCAGAAGGACCTGAAGCACGATGTGTGAGACAGCCGGCTCACTGCTAGAGGAGATGCAAAGCAAGCCACATGTGTGTACACACACACACACACGTACAAAAGAATGAATAATTATGATAAATAGCTGCCTAACAGGTATCTTTATAATACAGAAATAGCAACCATTTTTACCAGGTGAAATCAATTCTCTGTGCTTGTGTTGTCATTGCTCTTCTTGTGCTGTTTTTTCTGCAGAAAGTATGTAATGAAATAATTTGCAACAAAGCATCAAGTCTTACAAAAAACAGAAATAAATCCAGACTAGGGCTGATACTCTTCAGGATTTAGAGTCTTGCCCTTTTTCTGTACCAAATGTACTTCCTTTGCTCCTCTCAAAAAAAAACCAGCTTTCTGGCAAGAGAAGTGTATGTGCTCCTCAAGGGAGAGGTGAGCCCCTTGCCGTTCTCTCAGTCGTGGGTGCACACTTCTATCAACTCATTCCAATCTGTCATTTACAAATCTCCTTCTGATGTGAAGAGGAAGGCATAGACCAAAACCGTGACGTGGGGAATGTGGGTGTTTAATTTGGCACAGCAGAAGAGTTTTTCATCAGCTGTACTCAGAGATGCTTTCTCAGGGGGAAAAAAAAACCAGAGAAGTCACAGTCAACATAAGTAGAATGGTGGAATTAATTTCGTTAGTATGGAATTAAGTAAGGGATCACCAGTATGCACTAGCAGATAAATTTCCCATATTTTTAGTTGTAAAGAAATACACGGTTATTCAGCAATGCAATGCAAAAACCAGAGAAACCCAGGGCAAAAAAGAGCTGGTTGTCTTTAACAAGGGAGTTCAGAGGGGATGTGAACCTCTGCCCTCGTCCCCAAGGACCTGTCACAGATGAGGCTGACACAGGGCAAGTGACAGAGTGCTGGGCAAAACCTCAGTACCCTGAGACCCTCCCAGAGGATTATGGTCTCCTGATGCACCACAAATACAAATAAGTACCAGAGACAATTCTACCTGAACACAGTCTTAAATTAATCCTGACATCATTTTTGAAAATATTTCTGTTTATTTCAAATCATTTTAACAAACCTTTTTGTTGGAAGGGCATCTCATATTATAAAGCCTCTACTCTGTGGATTATAGGTCTCTTTGTTTAGGCCAATAGTCTTATTTATACTTATTTATTAATCAAGAGGCCTGACAAGCTGCTGCTGATTCAGTAGCTTGGTAGGAGAGTCATCTGAGGATTAGATTCTATAAACAGCCTTTATGAAAAGATATATTTTTTGTCAATTAATTGGCCTGGAGAATTTTGTCATTTCAATCTGTCATTGTTGAATTTTACTTTACTGCAATATTTTGAAATTAAGTAAAAAAGGAAAAGTGTCTATCTAATGCTTTTGGCAAGCTCTCTGTTAATTAATAGCTTTTTGAAGTACTAAATTTCCTCAGTTTTTATCTTAATTAACACTCTTAATTGACCTTCTGTGATCTCTAGTTTCTCCCAAAAGAATTAACAAATAGACTTCTAAATTCTTTTCTGCAATCAGATTGACATGCAATTGCTTGTCTACATATCTTCTCTGCCTTCACAAACGTTTTTTCATTTTTATTTTTTACCACTGAAGTCCCCACTGGAAATTACAGTCCATTGAACCATAGAGCTAAAATTGATTGTGCACATAAAAAATCCTGGAACAATTGAATGAAGAAAAGAACTTCCTGAAATTCTGTGGTAAAATCAGAACTCAAGTGACAACAAAACTTTTACTCAATTTGAACTCATCTGCCCTTGATCACTAAGAAAATATTTTATGTTCCTTCATTTGCCCCTGATGACAGAAGGAACTAGTTTTTCCTTCATTTAGCCTACATGAAAGCATAGTTATAGATGTCAAAGAAGATGTATTTCAGTTGCCAACATTTTTAGGGTGCATTCTCTATTGTAATTTTTTAATATCCATTTCTTATTCTTTTTGTGAAATAGTGAAAAGTTAAAGAGCCCTGTCTAATTGCTTTTATTTTAAATTAATTTTTAATTAAAGTTTTTTTGTATCACATATTAAAATTCTAAAAGGGCTTTTTTACCATTTTCTTCTAAAATATAGAAGGCAAGTCTCTTGTAACATGTTGTGAGATATGGTAGTCAGTTCTTTCTGTTGGAGTTTATGGAAGGCATTACTAAAAATGCAAATTCTATGTTTTGAGACTTGAAACTTTCAAGTAACTATTAATCTTGGAGCTTACTTTTATATTCTGAGATTAAATAATGACATTTTAAGCACTTAAACCTTCACTGAGAGCAAGATAAGCAAGCATATACTTCGTTTCAAGCATTTTAACTAAGTTGAGTCCACTGGTCTTTTCATGTGTTTAATGTTAAGCATATGTCTATGTACTTTTCTGAAATGGTGGATGGTATTTATCAGAGTGAATTACAACCAATAACTAATGTTTCTTTAAGAATCCTAATAAAGTAGGAAGTATGCAAAATAAGCTTTCATTTTTAAGATAAACAAAATAACTTTTTGTGAGCATTGCCTTTTTATTGCTGCATTCAGCTGTAAATAATTTCATGAAAGCAAAGCCACCTTTTAAAATGCGTGTTTTGAAAAATAATGCATTATTTTCTCCTGAGCTGTTGAGACAATTTCCTGTCTAGGTCTGGTACTTCAGTAATTTTAGACTATTTTAAAAAAAAAAAAAAGTGGCTCTAAGCCATAGGAAACAAATTTGGGATTGTTGCACACATATATATCACAGTAGATCTGCCTACTGTCGTTGTAGATGATGTTTAACAAACTCCTGTTTACCCTATTTTGGGATTAATATCTTCCTCTCAGATTCGTGCAGTAACATAGTCTTATGCTACACATAAAGAGAAGATTTTTTTCTTTTCAATGTGTAAAATTTGAAATTTGAGTGCAATTACAGTAACAAGAGGAGCTCTTTTCCTAATGAGTCTCAAAAACCCCTGACCAAGAAACATGTAAAACTCTCCTGTAGAGAGGGAAATTGAGTGCACAGTGTTAGCATAATAGCAAGGGCTGAGACATTGCTTTGCACTACAGTTTTATGGGATGATATTTTAAAAGGTATTCAGAGATTTATGGCTTTTTAGGGACAGCTAAAATTGTCTTCACATTTCTAATACTGCTTTCATTAGAATTTTGAAAGTATGTTTATGGTATCAGATTGAAATCTAAGGGGTTACCAAATCATGCAGAATCCCCACTGCTTAAGTATATTCCCTTGTATCCCTGTGTATCTTCAGAGGAAAAAATGGGATGAATGTAAGTGCTTTGGTTTAAAGCATATGATCTGTATTCTGTCATGTACTTCATCTCCCAGGGAAGGTACCTGGGAACTCACTCTGCTGTTTTTATTTATCCTGCCAGTGCAGTATATAGATGAGAGGACTAAGGTCCAATGGTGTTAAAACAAGACATGAAATATTGATTAATTCTTTTTTAAAATTCCTTTTTCCTCCTGAGTATAGCAAATTTCAGATGCTACTGTCAATAGAGCACTCTCCAATAAACCTCCATTATCGGAAGGGTCCTGATCTTCATCGTGTTCTTATAAATGGTTATTATGATTCTCAAATGCTTTGAAAGCTCAAGGCCAGTGTTTTCCTGGTGCAAGAGCAGAAAGCAAGTTAGAAGCACTGCAGCCTTTTATCATGGCAGAATGTTATTCTGAAATAACATGAATTGGATTGGGAATTCTCCCTGCTAGACAGTAGCAGAACATTCTGGTTGAACAGATGAAGATCCTGGTGGGGCAGATAGATAGATGTACACTTTTGTGGCTATACAGGTGTCAAAAAAAGAAGTACAATTACAGTTGGTATCCACCTAATGAAGCATGGCTGTTTGATACCCTGCTTTTGGTTCCCCCTTGTCATTCTTCAGTTTAAGTTAACCCTTTATTTATTGTTTCTAGTATAGTCCTTCACAAAAGCAGCTAAACGGATACTTAGCTGTTTCTCCAAGGAAAAGGACATTTCAGGAAAGGTAGGGATAGAAGGTCACACCAGCTCACCCATGAAGGATGACAGACA
The DNA here is from genome assembly GCA_013397935.1 of Dasyornis broadbenti. Classification (NCBI taxonomy): domain Eukaryota; kingdom Metazoa; phylum Chordata; class Aves; order Passeriformes; family Dasyornithidae; genus Dasyornis; species Dasyornis broadbenti. The sequence goes on along the minus strand of VZRN01005936.1, from coordinate 4,725,512 downwards.
TGGGCAAGGAAGAGAATATTTAACTACTTTCGGTGTTCTTGGATTCAGCTCTGGAAGCTGAGGTAATTGCTTTTCACCAAAAAAACCCAAATGTTTCTTTAAACTGGAATGTATTGGAGTTTCCTTAGGGATGTAAAGCTCCTGGAGTGTTTCTACTATCCATAATAAAAGGTATTAATAAGAGAAGGAATTTGAATCTCAGACCTGTATGTGCCAGGTAATTGTCATGGTAAAGGTTGTACAACTACTTTTTCAATCATTGTCTTAAATAGTATTTAATTCAACTTGAGCAAGGAAGTAACACAGAATCTGTGCCAAAAGCCACTGATCCCTATATTTATGCAGGAGCAGGGAGGCAGGAGACCATAGTACATTCTTGCTCTGAACCAGGAAAAAACACCCGAGGTTGATTCTTCTGTCTCACAGGAACGTTGAGGTTTATAGGCTGGATATGTCATGTTTTTCTGCATGAAAATTTTATTCGTACCACAGGATGAAAATGTTTTCAGAAGACATTGTTGGTGGAAGTACGTGATTTGCACATAGGCTTACTTGGGAGTTTCTTTACAGCAAAACTTAATTGTGTGCAGACCTTAGGCTGCTTTAACTTAGGATGGAGAGCAAACTGCTCCCTGCCATACCCAAAGGCTCAGAGCTTACAGGTGTGGCAGAAAGCTCATACCTCCCCTTCTCTCACTCACACCCAGCTCTGTTAAGGTGCTCTATTTAGATGGGTTTATGAGTTTTGTGATATCTTTCTTTGGAAACTGGGCACATTTAAAATAATTTTAAGATAATTATTATCACTGATTTCAGTCAGACTGAGAGCAATACATGCACAAAGCTGCACTTCAGCCAGTTTGTAAGCAGCAAGGGCTGAGTTTGTTCTCACTACGCGGGAGGTTTGAAAGCAGTGAGTCTTGCATGCCCAGGTTATCTGGGTAACTCTGTTGATTCCCAGTCCCCCATTGGTAATATTTGTGTGAGCAGAGCAAGCAGGATTTGATTTATGGTTAACAATGCATGTGTTTGCTCCAATAGCCAGTCTGTGAGCCAGATCCTTACACATGTAATTTTTCTCACTTGTGCAGGTAATATTTTTGGGCTGATTGAACATAACTGGTTATTTGAGCAAAGACTATCAATCTGGACACCATCCTCTTGTGATTTTCTCTCTGCTATGTTATCTCAAAGAATGATAATACAAAATTATGTAAAGTAATATGCACAGAACTGGTTTGGTTTTCAGAACTTTATATTAGATGGTTTTGTATCAAAATATCCTTGAAAGTTTTATTACTCTGTGAATTTTCAAGTTGAGGATAGCCTACTGCAGATGAAGATATAGCTTTCAGAAGAGGATGGTGCCTACTCACATGCACACACCATAAATTCTGATGGTACTTTGTATTTTGGTAAACTTCCATCTCATTTTACAAACTCTACTAATTGCTATCTTTCAGATGTGAAAATAAATTATTTTCTGTCTTACGGGAGATGCATTGCTTGACTTCAGATATTTAACATGGTGTTTTTTTCCTGTGGACAATAGCTGGAGGCCCCAAGCTGGGAAGAATGAGAGCATAATTATAAATAATTCAAAGTAATTGTATGGTTTTGACAGATTGTCAAGCTGCTTAATGCCTTTTGTCCCAGGCAATAGATTATATTTCTTTGATAAAGTGTTGATAATTTCTCATTGCAATTTGTTTTGTGTATGTTGTATTTTTACAGAGTCCAGTCAGGTTCATATCTCAGCACGGGTTGGTTTACCTTAATTTTGGCTATGGACGCCTGCTACGGAATTCACGTCTATGGGATGATAAATGACACCTACTGCAAGTAAGATCATAGAAAATTATTTTCATGCATCTACAATTCTGATGTCTTGTCAAAAATTCACAATTGAATTTAATATCATAAATCCAAGAAATGGATCAGGCAGTCATTTTCCAGTGTTTTGCATTGATATGACACCATTGTCAGCATATTCACTCTTGGTATGACATTTGCTGTTGATAAAATAAAAACATTTACAAAATCTGACATCAGATGTCATAAAGAACTATTTTTAATCAAAGATCTTTTGCAGTTTCTGAATTAGCTGGAAACAAAGTATGCTTATACTCTTTTGATAAAACGTACTTGCTTCCACTGCTAAAACAAATCTATAGAGGAGAAAACGAATATATTATTTTCTGAATACCAAATACACCTGGAAGTGAAATAAACCGATTAGCCCAGGATAGTTACCTGAAATTACATTTCACCACCATTGCACAACCTGCTTGAACTTTCTAGGTTATATATGGCTTGTTTTGAGTAGTAGAGGTTTCTAATTAGATAATAAAACAAGTGCTGTGAGCTTTATCACCATAAACTGACATAAATTCCAACCAACTACTGCTGGTGACCTTACAGTGACAGTGGATTAATCCTATTGTCAGAAGTATAATTCTAAACACAATTTTTAAAAGTCAAAGTTAAATACTTTAATCTACTGTGTATGGCAAAAAAATATAAAATAAAACTGTTCCTCATTCACTCAGAAAAGCAGGAAATGTCATGAACAATGTATGATAGCAGTACATGTACATCTACTTTTCTGTACCTGCTTCAAGTCCTGCATGTAACCAGTCCAGGGGGTCATGAGCTCCTAGAGCCAAGTCTTTGTGCAGATCCTCACTTCACATTCTGTGTCACTCCAGTGTGAGACTTGTTCCTGGCAGAAACTAAAAAAATTCAACAAACAAACAACGGAATTTGAGTCACAGCTGTTTAATTAGGATATTTTAACATTAGAGGCTGACTTTTTAGAACTTGCAGATCTGACTGATTGAGTCATCCAGATGGAATGAACAGAATGAACATATGTTGTTCTTTGTTTATGAAAACACACAGTAGGCACCCTGAGATGAGGGGTGACAGGACTAAGGTTGTCCTCAGAGAGCTCAGCCAAGCTGGCATTGCATAGCCCTGATGTAAAACCAGTCAACAGCATGATAGCAATATTGGCAGCAATCAAGGATGGGTTTCCTTAAAGCTGTAATTCCGACTGGATTACCTACTTATATCGGAAATTACTCTCACAACTGCCTTGTTCAGCCAGTTCAAGAACCAGTTTCTACAGCTGGGACTACCCAGTTAGAAGACTTTGCTTAGGGTGGGAACCTTGTGGGCTGAGTTCTCACAGGTTAAACAAAACGTGCAGTGCCCATAAGAGCCAGCCCATCAGCTTCTTACTGACTGATAAGATCTGTTTATGCTGATACACTGAGCTTCTTCCTTAGGAAAAGTCCTAGAAATCATGATGTAATGACAGCCATTATACCATTTAGCAAAGGAGTTCAAGTGCTGACAGATGGAAAGGATTTCAGATCATTCATAGAATCGTTTCATTTGGAAAAGACCTTTAATATCATGGAGTTCAGTCGTTAACCCAGCGCTGCCTGGTCCACACTAAACCACGTCACAAGTGCCACATTTGCGCATCTTTTAAATATATCCAGGGGTGGTGGGTCAACCACTTCCCAGGGCAGCCTGTTCCAGTGCTTGACACCCCTTTTGGTGAAGAATTTTTTCCCAGCATCCAATCTGAACCTCCCGAGGTGCAGCTTGAGGGAATTTCCTCATGTCCTGTCACTTGTTACTTGGGAGAAGAGACTGACCCCTCCCTATTACAACCCACTTTCAAGCAGTTGTAAAGAGTGATAAGGTCCCTCCTGAGCCTCCTTTTCTCCAGGCTGAGCCCCCGCAGCTCCCTCACCTGCTCCTTATGGGACTTGTGCTCCAGACCCTTCACCAGCTCCGTTGTCCTTCTCTGGACTCACTCCAGCACCTCAATGTCTGCCTTGTAGTGAGGGGCACAAAACTGAACACAGGATTCAAGGTGCGGCCTCACCAGGGTCGAGTACAGGGGACAATCACTGCCCTGGTCCTGCTGGCCACACTATTGCTGATCCAAGCCAGGATGCTTGTATCCTGTATCCAGGTGCATTATATATTGATGTTTTTCTTGAAAATAGTACTTAAGTATATATATTTTTTTTTTTCCCCTAGGTCAGAAGGCTTTCGTAAAGTTCCCTACCACTATTACGAGCCAGGAAGAGATGAGTGTGAAGAATACTTTCTCCATGAAAACGCTCCATATGGAGGCCATAGGTTTATCACAGAAAAGAAAGTATTTGCTAAATGGGCCAAGAAGCACACAATAATATTTACACATCCCAACTGGACAGTGTCTTGATAGTGGTTTACTTAACTCTCCTTTAATAGCATATTACAAAAATGTCTCAGTTTACAATAGTTTTGCTTACATCTGGCTGGCCTTTCTCAGCCTAGGTAACACTAAACTAAAAACCAGAAGACAAAGAGGGTGGTAGTTCAGCTGTTAAGCAAAATTAATCATCTGTGGAAGGCAGACACATTGTTTGTTATTTCTTCGGGTTTTAATCCACACTATGCACTTTATACTTTAACTGGATTTTACTTCAAGGCAGGAGCAGCTATAGACAGATGAGATTTCCTGTATATACAGGTGCACACAGACAACATGGTGGTCTTTTGAAAATTGTCCATCATCTCAGATATTTAAAATTAGTAGTTGTAGCTCAACTGCTGTACTGAAGCACTAGTTCCATTTGTGGTATCAGTAGAAATTTTCGACAGGAGAAATGTGAGGAAAACTACAGACCCCCAAGGTCCATGAGCGAGGACATTTTAAAAAATACCTGAATATATTGATACACAATTTATTGTGAGCACTTGCATATATGGTAAAATTAGAGATGAGCTAAGTATGGTTCTTGAACTGTACACAACTCTTGAATGAGAAGATACTACCTACTCAAGACTCCTGATTAATTTATAACTTCTGAAATGCAGCTTCCTTCCACCCTGGTCAGGCTGCACCATCTGGGACAATGTCATTTATACTTTTTGAAGCTGTTGTCCCACAGTTCAGCTCCAGCAGAATGACACTTGGCAAAGACTGTGTTTTGCAGCCCATGAGGAACCTTTGACTGTTTTACCAAGCCTGCTGTCAGTACCCAAGCTGATGAGTGTAAAGTTGCCTCATAAATATCTCCATTTACTCCACTTGTGCCTTTGACTTGCTCCAACATCCAAATAATAGTATTTTGACAGTATTTCCCATGCAGCCATCATAATTTATTTTAGATCTCCAGTTTCTCCATCTTGAAAAACAAGGATAGTATCTATCTACCTCACAAGGGAGTTGTGAGGACTAATTTAATTTAATTTAAAGCGCTTTCCTGATGAAGAATGCTACAGATCATTTATTCTTAACACAGAAACAATGGTACCTGTCATTTATTCTTATCTGTTGGGTATTTGAAGAAAGTGACAGTGTGTCTGGATCTGATGGCAAATTGTTCTGTGCAACCACTTTCCTACTGAGGATAATTTCTAATACTGAGTTCTCTCAGCTTGCATTGCTTCAGATGAAGTTGAAAGAGCTCCCCGTCTTGCAGTATTATCTGCACATCAAGAGGCAGTTCAAGAATTTTAAAATATACTCATCTCTAGTTTATGTATTTCCAAGCTTACTGTCATGGAAAGTTTTCAAATGCAGCAGACTCATTTGTAATATGACCATAATTCAACTACACATGTGAATTTTATTTAAACTGTATTTAAACTAATGCTTTAAGTTTAGAATGTGTCCTGTGAATATTTCAACATCTGGAATGTCAGATTCAACACTGTAGTAGTCAATACTGTGAACACTTGAAGGAATTATGTGTGGAACATGTCACACAGGGTTTACTCACACTACTTAAACATTAACCAACAGGAAACTTTGTATGCTTTTGTAAATCACGAGAAGGGGAAAGTATAAAGCTATTTTTACATGTAAGTATTTGTATACTGACTATTTCCTATTGTATATTTGTATATATAAATCTATATTTTATATGTTCATTGCATACATATTCTCTCATCAGCAACTCAAACTCTTAGGATGGGGGGAAGATCTTCTCCTCCTGATCATTGGTTTCTTGTTCCTGTTGGTAGGTGATTCCAGGCTGTCATCTCTTTTGCCTCCTCTTCTACTGTAAATGCAGCTCTCGTTTTCTTTTTAAATATAGCTTAGCTTTCACTGCTTACTTTAGTACTCCTAAGTATTCATTCTGGTTGTCAGACAAAGGCTGGGGCAATGCTTGTAATCTTGGATAAACATCTGTACTTAAATAGAAGCTTTGTCCCAGACTTCTTGCATGACTTGATGTCTCACCTTTCTGTTTGGAAAAGGAGAACAATAGTATTTTCCTACTCCCTTTCTTGACTGACTTTCTTGAGAGCTATTGAGATTAATATTCCCATTTTCATCTTATTTGTATAATGCTTTGAAGAAGAGGTGCCCATAATGTCTGAAAACTACAGGCAATGCTGTAATATACAAGGAACTAAAAGTGGCTGTTTCTTGTTCCCAGAGTTTAAAATCAGTTGTAGGCTGATACAACATGGTATGAAACCAAAAAAGGGTCATGGCTGGATGAAGAGCTGTAGTAGCAAAACCAGATTTATCATCATATGCATCTTTTCAGTTCACATGGGTGGCTGGATATATTGAAAGCTAATAAAAAATTGTACTGCAGGATTTGAAGAATGCAGGACATGCAGAACTAGGGAGAATGTTCCGCACATATTGTACAGGGCAGCCTGGGAAATCCTATCATTCCCTTGAGAGAAGGGGAACTGAAAAGAAGAACAGCAGCCAATTGAACTTGTATTTAGAAGGTTTCTGGGTTAATAGAAAACTGTTATGAAAGTGCTGTGCATGGAAATTGTTTGGGCTGGACAGACGTGTCCTGGAGAAGCAGAATATTTCTACCCCCAAGTGTTTCTCCCCAGGGAGCATAAGGAATCTGCCTGAGTTGTGTTCATGTGCACGGTGGTTTTTAAGACTGAGAAAGTTTTTAAGATAATTAATACTTGCCAATTCACTGTAAACCAGTTGTAAAATATGTGCTTCATTCTGAAGCTCTTTGAAGAGTGCTTGCATGCTGCATGAAACAATATCACAAAGGATAGCTAAGAAAAATACAGCATAAAGAACATCTAAATTTACACAAAATTGAGAACCCAATTAGAGTTCATTTGTCACAGAGCAAAGTAAAAGTGTTGTTCTCTGCCTGGATTTGCACTAAGAGCAGATCCACTTTAGAAATATTACAGCAGGCTTCATTCATACTAGAGAAAAATGAACATCAGTTCCCTTATTTAAATTAGCCTGTCTTTAGCTTAAACTAAATGCATATTTACATGATTTTTATCATATGAGTAAGGAACTGTGACCACTGTGTTAAAGATGATTCTACAAAAAATTATGTGGTCAAAATCTGTTACAAATCAGCTGTGGTACTGAAGAAAGAATGTCAGTACTTGGATGTGTATGAGGGACCTTGATGATTCACCTTCTGAGAGCAGTTAAGACATCAGCTGTGAATCACTTATTAATTCTTTAAGATAAAACCTACTACAGTTTACCTGAATGTAATCATATCCTAATTGCTTATTCATTCAAGCAGTCCTATTTTAATCAACTACTCATGTGTATAAAACAAGCAGGGAGTTTACCTGAGGTTTTCAAAATGCATTTTCACGTTGCTGCTAATAGAGGAATGCTCAAAAATAGTTTGGCCTTTTTTTTGCCATCAGTGAGCTGAGTAGCCACCAGAAGTTTCTCTTATAATCTAGGGGAGTTTAATACACTTTTCAGAAAAAAAAAGAGGGAAAAAAAGGCATAAATTGCTTGGGTTGAATAAATATTTTATTTTAATATGCTTTATGTTTTATATTGCATTACCTTCTGACTTTTTTTTTTTTTTCAAAGTAGAAGGTTTTAAATAGGAGCAGAAATTTTCATAAGAAAAACTATCTTTTTGATTGGCTAATTACCATTCATGGATAATTAACTGAATAAAATAAAAAAGTGTTGTTTTTTCTTTCCAAACTGACACAACAGACATGATACCAACCTTTTCATCCCCATTAAATGTCCAGATCACATCCTTCTGCTTATACTAAGGCCTTTTCTCAGAAAGAAAAAAATTAGTCTATATATCCAGCCAAATTCCCTTTCCATCTGGGCTGGGAGGCTCCATCTGCAGACTGCTCCTATCAGTTACATCAGTAAATGGGAAGGACTGATGGAGAGCTCTACTTAGGAGCAGATGGTGTTCCAACTTCTGTAAAATGCCCCTAAAGTGCTTTAGGCAAGGAGTACCCGTTGATCTCTCCTGGAAATACTTCACTAAAGTATTCTGTTTCTTCAAATGCCTTTAGCTCCTGTGTAGAATAATTGTCCCACTCTCTCTAGTAGGAATTATCAGCAATGGGAAAGCATGCTCTTTACAAGAAAAAATGGAGGCAAATTCTGTGTTGTCAAATACTTCCACATAAACAACACCAGGGATGAAGAAGTCAGCCTGACACAAATTATCTGAACACTCACTGATTCAGGAATCTCTGAGGACTCACTTCAAGACCAATGGAAATGGCTTTGGCAAGTTCATGAATGCAGCAGCTACCCCAGTAAAATCTTTGCACTCCCGGGTGCTAAGGTAAGCAGTATTTTCTCTGGGAAGTACCATGTGCACACAATGCTTTGCAGAATTAATAAAGAGAAGCCCATCCAGTTCTTGGAGGGCTGATGCTGATGGTCTTCCATTATTCACTTGCTTGTGGGCTGGACTGAAGTAGGACCCCACACAAAGATAGCTGTCAGCAGAGCACTGATGCTCAACCAGAAGACATGTCCAGGTAAGTAAGAATTAAATAAGTAATCCCTCATTAAATGGATGGTGCCCTTAGTAAATAGAAAATCAGAAGCACTTTACATATTGATGCATATAATTTGCTGTCTTTTTTTTCTGCAAGTTTGTCAGAAACTGTGTGTCTTTAGTTGTGCTCAAGCAAGGCTGGGGTTTGTTCATGATGAACCTTAGCGTACTCACAAGAGTGAACCTCTGTGTTAGTATCACACAGGAGGTCTCTGTGGGCATTGTGATGTACTGTGTACAACAGTCATGTATTAGCAAAAAAAAGGGTCAGTTTTTCCTGACTATGTTTCGTTCGTTTGAGGAGGAAATGTTTCATTTTCAACAGATGTGTCTCATTCTATTCCTTCTTTCCTGAGAGGATGTGCAGGAATGGAACTTAGCCATAGAAGAGTGAAGCCAGCCACCAGATTTGTATATATTTTTCTACAGCACAGCTAAAACGTAGGGAGAAGGAAGCTTTCTGTAAACCTTGTATAGCATAATATTCAGAAGTCTTCTGTGTCTGTTCTGGATTAGAGTCTCCTAGGCAAATGCTATAAAAGGGCCTGAAGGAGAAAGAAAAGGTCTCTCTCCAGTGAAAGATAGGACTTCTGTGGAAGGCATAATAATGTGTGTGGCACATCTGGGCCTGCTCCTCCAGCTTTTACAGGTCCCCACCCAGCTGCAGCTTTGGGCCCTTTCCAGCCCCATTGGAGAAGAATTCTCCAACTGATACAGCCTGTGATCTACACAAAGCCAGCTCATCCTCCCCTTCTGTGGATGAGGAAAGTGCTGAATCTGACCTGGGGGTGCAGAGTGTCAGAGCAGGGACACACTTTCCAGTCAGCAGCGTGATTTGCTTTGGGCAGTCTCACCGCAGGTGTTGAACTCAGTTTCTTGGAGTATGATAGGAAAGATATCACCGGCTTTTGTTATTGTTTGTATGATTAACTCACAAAGAGTCACTATTTTATGGGTGTCTTAAACAGCTGATTTCATGTCTTTTTTTGCATTGCTTGCTGCTATTTCTGGGAATTCCTCCAAATATGCAGCTATCAGCATCTGCCACTGCTGTTCTAATTTACTGGCCATAAGGAGACTGTAAACTTGAACTTATGCATGTTCTTACCATGTATTATGCATGATAGCATGTTACACATTTTATTCTCCACTATAATAAATAATGTAAGTTTTGTGTAAACTTAGTTCAAGCAGCAGAAGTAGCACTTTTTCTTTCTCTCATATCATATGTTGCCTAGAGCACTTTGCTGGAGCTCTGTAAGTGCCATTAGCAGCTGGCTGCAAATAAACTGTTGAAACCAGTCAGGAAATAATTACTAAATTTGACATTTTTCACTGAAATATAAGAAATAGTTCAACTTGTTTTTGTGAACCTACTCTGGCACTCACAATTCCATATTCTCTTCTAAGGAAATCTCACATCCCAAGCGTAACTATGACTTTATTGACACAGATGTTGTTAAGAGGTTGGGAGGGCAATGATCCAAAATATAAAGTTTTTATATTTATGGGAGTATCTTTTTAATGGGAATTGAACATGTAGAAGATTGGCTAAGATACCTGCAGAGTTTTTCATATTATTGCTACTAAAAATAGTATTTCTGAAGATGGTAAAAGGGAAAAAACAAATTGTGTGCCCACTGCTCTTTTGGCTGATCATCTGTGCCCTCCTCATACACAGACACACACATCTGCAAACACAATGAATGTCTGTAGGGAAGGTCCCTTTTTTATCAGGTAGGGGCAAGTTGGAACAAATAAGACTAATCTACATGGTAAATACAGCTTATAGTACTTGTTGATTAATGTTTATTCTGTGTATTTCCAAAACCTGTGTCTGTGTTAGCAAAGAATTAGCTTAGCTGGATAGGATCTGTAGCCTGAACCTGTTGGTGCTAAGGACCTCATCTCCACACTGTGCACAGTCTCTAGTTTGGTCCCATGGGCTGAATGCTACTGGTGATTGGAGCACATCCTTTGTTTCCATCCAAAAGGAGTCTGGTGCACATCCTCAGGAAGACTCCATCATGCAAACTAAAGCTCGTTAAGAGAGTCCATTGTACTGGACTGTCCCACAGGAAAGCGGGATTCCTGCTAGACCATCTTTTAGCTCAGGCTTTGCATGGATATTTTTTTCGATGGGTATTTTTCTTTCAAATCTGAGATCTAATTCCTCCTGTCAGATCATGGAATCAAGGGCTCCTGATTCTTCCAAAATTTACCATCCAAATGTGTTCCATAAGTCAGCAGTGTGATATAGGACAAAGTGATGCAGCATGGGTACAGCGTGATAAGTGCTTTGTTTGATGAAGACTTAATGTGATTCTGCTTGTGGATGTAATTTTATCCTGAACATGGTGGATGCTTGCTAATGCATGCATTGTTTTTATATACAGCAAGACACACTAAAATTCCCGTCATCATTTTCCCAGGGTAATTATGTTCTCGTGGCCTTCCAGTTGTATCTGTATATGTGTGCATATATGCATGTATATACAGTGTGCAAGCATTCTTCTGTTCTTAGAAAGTTGCTACTATATGCTGCTAACATAAACTTTTTTAGGCAGTTCATGTTACACAATTGATTACGTGTATTCTTTGGTTGCCTTTTCGTAATGCTGACAAGTGTATTGATAGCAGATACCACTGTAGACTTAGAAAACTTTCTTACTGTTTATACTTATTTTATATGTTTTGCCATGTGTTTTCTTGCTTTATGTTACTTAGGTTTTGCTCCCATTTGGAGACTGTGCTTCTATGTATTTGCAAAATTGTGCCTGGATTATTTTAAAACTTGAATAAATGTATACAATTTTCCAATTTTCTGGCATAATTTATGCATGATTTTGTGCAAAACACTTTTACTCTTGTTTAGGTATATGCTACTATAATAATATCTGACAGTTCACTGAACTCAAGGAAACAAAGATCTCTATTCTCAAAAGCGTTATAGATCAGCTGCACACACCTTAAAGACATTTTAAGGCATCTGCCCTAAAAATATTCAGTAATGTTGGATAAACTCAGCCACAAAACCTACCCTTAGAATAACTCATGTTTTTATTTCTCTGTGTTAAAACACATTGCAGGCACAAATGCACACAGAAGTGGAGATTTGTGGAAAAAGTCCATTGGATCCTGTCCATAAAGGGTGTGTCCTTGCCAGAGTGTAGCGATCTCAGGGGTGAAGGCCCTGAAACCCCCAGGAGTGGACATTGAGTAGGTGCTTGAGAGAGCCATGTAAGATTGAAGAGCTGGGGGAGAGATCACATCTCAGGAAAAGGTTCAGACCTCTACTTGCAGCTACAATGTTGACAAGAGTGAGAGGAGGACCTACATAACTTTTCTTCCCCAGATGGCCTCAAGGTGCTAAGGGAGGAAGGGAACTAGAACTCATTCAGCCTCTAGTCTCTAACTTGCCCATTTTCCTGTTCCCAGCTAAGAACATGATTAACAAGCAACAGGCTTTGATCTGTAAATTTTAACTTGGTCTGTATGTGCTGAAGTAAACACAAGTAGAATAGCTGGGTTTGTGAAAGGACTGGAGGTTCTGGGTGTATTTGTCAGCACTGGCACATGTAATGCAACAACTGGTACCAACTAATTTTGGGCCAGATTGTGGTATATATCACTTAGTACTGGGCTATTTTGTCAACAGCCACAGTGAGGGAAATGAAAATAGTATTTCTATGATAAGGGTAAGACTAAATAAAGGGAAGAAATGCTTTTCACATGCTCAGCTTTTAGGGTCCTTCAAGTTTGATATGGTGCCAAGGGGCTTGTTAAGAATTTGTGTGTTACTTTTTTAGGCATACTCTCTGCATAAACCATAATTTTCACTTCAGAACTGTTACAGTGTGAGCTCTGAATGCATATTAGTAGCATGAGGTAATATGGATTCATTTCGTCTTTTTTCCATGCAGGATGGTTGGATATATTACTGTAGAAGAGCATCCAGACTTGATAGTAGACACGGGATGTGAATGCGAATTTATTTGACTATTTGTCATAGGACCAGATAATCAAGTAAAAAATAGTTTCATTGTTGAATTAGCCCTCTTAGAGCTTTCAAAACCCCATAGAGTAGCCAGCCTAGACTCCTGAAGCTTTTGCTCCTGTGGCTTTACATTTTGGATCTTATTTTAGTAGTTTGCACCAGATCACCCAGTAATACTTGTCAACAGTCTCAGTGATATTTTCTTTTTATTACTGATTTCTTCCATAATGACTGAGACTTCTGCAAACCTTTGTGTTTTCCTCTAAATTGTTGATAAAATTGTGAACTAATGCATGCCCAGGAAGCTATCCCAGCAGAATACCTATTCTGTGATCATTCCCCATTTAAATTTCCATTTCAAAATGTCAGTTAACCAGTTTTCCATTCATTTAATGTGAGATATGTCAATTTTGTATTATCATGTTTTCTTAACTCAAATGTCATGAATTCCACATCAAATGTCATATAGAATCAAAGTGTATCAACAGTGTTGTCTTTCACTTGTACTCAAAATTGGAAAAAAAAGCCAGCAAATGTGTTTGACAGTATCTATTTTCCATATTGCACTTAGATTGGCATTTAGCATATTTCTCCTCTTTAATTAGTTAGTAATTGAGTCCCCTGTCAGACATTCCATTACTTTGCTCCAGATCAATTTCAGACTGACAGGGCTGTAATTATCTAGGTCATTAAGTTTATCCTTCTTAAATATTAACACAACATACGTTTTCTTCCAGCTTTCTGGAACCTTCCCAATTGTTCTAAGACTTAGCAAAAAGCAGTAATAATAATTGAGATTCTGCAGTCAACTCTTGAACAACTCGTGGATACAAGTTATCTCAAGTTTCCTATGCAAGTATTTCTTACTTTTCTCACTTCAGGAGCTTCCATTTAAGTTTTTCCTTCTTTTTTTTTTTTTTTTTTTTTTTTTTGTTTTGTTTTGTTTTGTTTGTTTGGTTGGTTTGGTTTTTTGTTTTTTGTTGCCTAGTAGTTTATCATCCTCATAGAGTATCATCAATTGTCTGTCTTTTCCTTAAATACTGAACACAAATACTTATTGAACACTTCTTTCTTGTCTTCATTACTCTTAACAAATCTTCCACTTCAATCTGATAAAGAACTGGTGCCATTGTCAGGGTTCCTAATGATTTTGAAAAATATTGTCCTTAATTCTCTGACCGTAAATTTCTCCTTACAACTTGGCTACTCTTACTGGAGGAATTATATATGTAATGTCTTAGTTCTACTCTATATTCAGTGTTATTAACCTTCTTTTTTCATTTCATTGATTTACAATTAAGTAGAGGCTTTCATTAACCCTTTGAGCTAGATATTTTTTAAACACATACAACTTTCTTTCCTATTTTTTCAGCTAATAAATGTTTGTATTTTTCAGTTATTGATCTCCTATCTGATTCTCCTTTTCAGTAATTTTCAGTTTGGTAAAAAGACTGCACCATCCATATGACTGTGTGGGCTTCATTTTCTTTGTGCCCATAAAGAGCCATCAAGTTATCATCATAGCCACTAATATTGATGTACTTCTCTGATAATTTTTCATTATTTCTGAGATGCTATCCCACATAAAATCCTCATTCTTGGAGAGTACTCCATTTTGGTTTAAGAAATGTTCATCTAGAATGTTCAAAAATTTGAGAGAGGTACCAGCACCATGAAACTTCAGGCACGTGTCAGGCAGGCTGCAGTCTCAGATGACTGGGCAGCTTTTTTTCTGCTACACATTACAGAAGGTGCAAAGGCATCCAGTCATCCTGCTGTCTTCTATGATTTGGTGATTTGCAGACAGCAGCTACTATCCCATCTAGTGTTTTATCTGTTAGAGTATTGATCCACTGCATTCACATCATTTGCTTCTGAGCTGCCAGTGTCCTTAAAACAGACTGTAGCTCTTTTACTGTAGAGTACCACTCTTCTTCCCCATCTTTCTACTTGATCTTTCCAAAAATAGGTTACAACCATTGATTTTAATGTTTCCGTTACACAGCTCTTCCCGTCTAATGTCAGTAATACCAGCTACACTAAATTTATAAATATGTAATTCTAATTAGTTTCTTTTTTTTTTTACCCAGATGATTTGGTATTGTTTTATAGAAAATCTCCTACTTTTACATTCTTCATGGATTTTGGTTTTGCCATCTTAATTTCATGCTGAAAGACTGGGGGTTTTTGCTTGGATTTGTGGGGGTTTTTTCATCAGTTCCTCTTTTAGCACTTATTTTTAGCCTCTTTCCTGGCAGGCTGTTTGCCTTTCTACAGAACAGGAGACCACCTAAATGGTACCATCCTTTCACTGCATCAAAAGACAGCTACTCCATGTTCAGAATCTCTTTTTCCTGTCTTCCTTCATTCACCAGCCAAGGATAATATCCTGGAGGATCACACAGACATTCTTCTTCTTCTTAAGCAATGTTCAGGGTTCCCTGACCTTGTCTAAGATCTGTGAGGCAATCCCTATGCAGCAGAATCACTGATGCGTACAGTCTTTCCAGTCGTCTTCTACCTCCAGCCTTTTCCCCGAATTGGTTGGGCTGCACATGATCCCTAACTGTCCTTTTTTGAAAAACACTTCTGCCTCTGGAGAATTCTGAAATTTGGTTGGGGGTGAGTTGGAGATGGGGAGAAGCTCTCTGTTTTCAAATGAAAGTGTAGGCTGGGTTAATGCATCTGCTCGGGCCCTTCTGTTTATCATTGCACAGAGTAACCACACCTCTGTGGGCTGCTCAATCCCTGGGCCAGCAGCTCCCATCTCTCCTCAGGACTGGCAGAATTTGGAAGCTAGGTAGTCTGGGTTCTGAGACTATGTGTAAAGTGAGCAGGGGAACTGTCAAAAAAACCCCAAACATTAAGATATGGCTTGTTTTGTCATAAGGTTAATCAAAATCTGCATCTTTCTATGGGAGATTTAAATTACATTCAGCTAGCACTCTTCACTGGCAAAAGCAAAACATTCTACCAGAGAATGTCTGATTAACTCTTCTCCTGTCCAGAGGAGAGCTATCTAAATTAATTGTCTTTGACAGGTGAGGTCTGTCCTCATTTTGGTACAGGAGATAAGGTACTGGTTACAACACAACTGGGTAGACTTGCACAGCTTTTTAATTACAACAAAAGCACTTATCACAAATGTCTTGTAAACTGAGTGTCAACAGTGCTTGGATTGCAGCTGCCTGGCCTTGGGGTTTGATGGCTTACCTCTTTGATAGATATGATGAAGCATTATCCTGCATTTTATGACCAACTTCACCTTCAGCCTATTTTTATACTGCCTTATAGTTCATCAAGCCCTACTGTATGGGCCTTAAAATAAGGCTAATCAAATCAATTTGGTCTCACATTGCCTTGTTTTGTCAGCAATCCAGAAAAGATGCTCAGTTCATTGTTCTGACACACTACAAGTTGCATGGCTTCATCGTCTTAGTGACCTGATTGATGATAGACACTTGATGTATGGTGATGTCACCTAGTAAAAAGTCTGATTGCAACCTTGTCGTGTGAATTAGTTCTGCAGAACTGGGAAGGCAGTTAAGCAAGTATTTCCCCTGAAGATACTGCATAGAAACTAAAAATCTTCCAGCACCTAATTTTGCAAGATAAACCCACATGGTACAGTACAAGCCCCATGCCATGCAGAGATATGGCTCCTGGCTCTGAATGAACAAAACATGTCTGCATACAAATGGCAAACCATTTGTTACTTTTTTGCAAGGAAAAACATGAAAAAAAATCTGTCAGAGCACAGCCTCACAGCTCCTGGTTTCTCTGGCCTCTGCTGTGAACAACAGGTTGAGTTACTTGGAATTGTGAATCACCTGGTATAGTGTTATTAATTCACACTCTCAGATACATACACAAAATTGCATGGTAAAAATGTCATACACTCAAAGATCAAGTCACTGTCGTGCTTTTTTTCTGCAAGTTTTGTGGAAGGAAGGGGAGACGGCAGAGTTTATACTTGCGTAAGTGGCTGAAAAGCTGTATATAGTAAGCACCTTGAGAACATCAAGTGGTTGTGAAGGAAATTACTATGAACACTATAATGATTTTATTTTTTGTTATTTCTTCATGCTGTCTTGTAAAAGATCAGTTCTTTTCATCAGCACCTCAAAGATTCTTCCCCAAAAAAGTATGGTGCAGTCTGACAGAGAGTTTCTGAAAGTGGCTTCGTTTGCTTGAAAAGAAGCAGTGGCAACTTAAGAAGGGCAGAGAAAAGAGTGAATATTTAAACTCAGGACACTGAGACCTAAAATTCAGCACGTTATGTACTGTACTGCTCTCAATGGGAGCATTTACTTAAAGCTTAGTACAGGATTCAGGGAGCTTCCTTCATATCTGCAAATGACTATAAAGCACAGGGAAAAAAAGAGGCCAGTTTTTTTCTAGTGTGAAGCCTTTGTTTTATCTTTCATGATACTTGAAATGGCAACCAGCTTTATTAATGGTTCAAATGTCTGAATTCACTTTTTTTTTATCCCCCCCACCCCCCCCAAAAAGAGGACCAGGGAGTCAAACTGCGTCATTTTTCAAGGGCAGCTTTGCAATCCTTGAGAGTTTTAAAATGTGGAAAGTACTGTATTAATCTGAGTGCATCAGTAGTGAATGGGATAATTTAACAGCACCTTCCGCTCTCAAGTATTTCTTTTCTTAAATAGATTATTAGACAGCAAGGGTTGAGGATACAAACCTTGAATCATGAAAGCATGTGTACATGCTGAAGAGGCATTACAGTGAATTATAAGCACTGGTAATAGTTTAGAATCCAAAGGGCTGGTGACCTTTGCTTTTAAAAACATGCTTTAAATGTTATCATTCTACAGCACCGTCTTCTCAACTCTATCTCCTAAATGCTTTTGGACACACAGACCATGGGATTAATTATATACTGCAAGCAACAATTCATGAATATTTAACACACTCATTTATACTTAATGAATAAATTTGCATTTTGACAGTGTTATTTAATGTGGTTTAAGGAAAAACTGCTCATTACCTTTCAATTTTGTAGATTAAGAGAATGTAATTGGAATGATAAGGTAGGCGAGAGGCTGCGTGCTTGTTCACACGGTTTGTTCCCACAGGTTTTTGAACAAAACGGCTCCGTTTGGTTTGTTTGGGGGAAGTTTGTGTGTCTCAGTTAGTTCATGCCGCTCGCTGAGGGGAGGCTGGGAGCAGCGGGGGCTGAGGCAGGCGGCAGCCGCCGCCTCTGCCTGCCCTGGGCCGGTCAGTCGGCCTTGGGCAGGACATGGCCGCCGGGCAGGGCCGCGCGGCGCTGGGGACAGCGGCGGCGCTCCCCGTGGAGCCCAGGGACCTCGCGCTGGCCTGGGCGCTGCTGGAGGGGCACAGGGGCCCCGGGGGCAGGGCAGACCCTCGGGGAGGCAGCGGGCGCCAGGGCCGCCCCGGGAGCTATGGGCAGTGCGGCTGCAGCGCCGGGGACGGCAGAGGCTGCTCCGAAGAGCCCTCGCAGCCACCCGCATCCGGAGTTCCGTGTGAGCGGCTGCCGGCCCGGGGCCGCCCGGCTGCCCTGGCAGTTTCCCCGGCTGAGCAGCGCCGGGCAGGCGGTGCCGGGGCCGCGGCCCCCATGCCAGGCCTGCCCGCACAGCCCCGGCCCAGCAGCCCCGGCAGGGCAAAGCCCTCAGGTGGGCACTGCCCGCTCCACGGCGCTCGGACGGAGCTCTCCACGGTGTCACATTGCACAAGGTTTTGTTGATTTGTTCTTTTCCCCTGAAGACCTGGGAGAACTGACAAAAACAAAAAGGAAAAACCCAAACAACCCCAACCCCACCAAAAACCCGCAGTTAATCTTGCAGAACAGACCTGTGTATATTCCAGCAGTTCAAAAGGAGAAGGAGCTAAAACCATGAATCCTTTCTTCCTTTCTGTATTTTTAATTTTTAAGCCTATCTCATGATTTGTAGAAAAGGGAAGCAGTGGGGAGGAGGAACGACTTGATTGGCTTTTTTCTGTCAGTCTGATATGAAAACTGTCCCATTTAAATTTCATGGGTGTTTTCTTCTCTTATTTAACAGGGCTAACTACAAACCCTTTGTCCTTGCAAGACTTTGCTTTGCCTTTTAAGCATGTATTTAATCAACTCCAATGTTTCCTTAGGCCTAGAGATACCTTAAAGGTTACGAATTAAAGAAATCTAAAATAATCAGAAGTTAAAAAATAATTTCCCAGGACTTGATAGTCTCGTATATTTCTGTATCTGAACAGCAATACAGGAGAGTATCCCCAGGTTTCTAGTCTTTAATATCAAGGGTTGATTTTGTAAAACAGTTTTTAAAATGGCTTACAATTTGCTTCTTTAACAAAGTATATGCATTGTTTCTATTTGTCATTTTGAAGTGCCATATGGTGGCTGATACTAATCCACAATATGTTGCCATAGTTCTCTCTGATCTCTCTTGAAAACAACATAATTACACAAATGGAGACTTGACCTTTCATTCAGTTTTAATGGACTGTTTTCTGAACACATTTCTAATCAAAGAGAATTGCATGAAATGTTATTGTCAGAGTTGGCTACATATATCTTGTCTGGGAAGGGAAAAATCTTCAGGCCAGAATCAGGCTACTCACCAACTCCCTGTTCAGCACACAGAGTAATGACATCTTGATTCTCACAAGGGGGCTCTAGAAGTAACTTTGACGTTAAGCAAAACAAAGATTTGAAATGTAAAAACTGTGTTGATATCCCTTTCCTCCGGGCAGTGATGCATAAGCGAAGATAGCCTATCTTTGACATGCTCCTCATCCTGTGGGAATATCCCTACAAAATATTAATAGAGGTGGATGTACCAGATAAAGCTTGGATCTGCATTTTGGTGTCCTTCTCCCTTAATTTTTTAAGGCTTGAAATCTTGGATACTGTTTCGACTGCATCCAGCAATCTAAGAGCCCATGATTTGCACTCACATTTCCAGACTCTCTGGGCTTCCATCACTGTGCATCACTGTGATCTCCAGATCAAGAATTATGTTTCAGTCTCTCGGTGACTTGAGGTAATTCTGGTTCTAATATATCAGAAGAATCTAAACTCCTGGTGGGATATATGGGGCAAATCTAGGCGGACTTCAAGTACGTCTCCTCTTTATTCAATATAAAATGGAAAAGATTTGTGAGGGGCAAAACCAGGTGTGTGCAGGCACCTGGGTCAGTTGTTTCCCAGAGGAGGTGTGTGACCATTGCTGTGTCTGCAGCCGCTCTCATGGGCTGTCACAGGCTGGGATATGCAGGTGCCACCACAAAGGACAACTGCAACACTGCCCATTCCTTCTCACTGGGAACAAGTTCTTTTCCTACTTGGGAGGAGAGGTTTTAGCCCTGGTTACAGGTTTTTGTTCCTGTTTTGGTCACCAAAATGGTTGATAATGTTGATAATATGTAAACCAAAGTATATAAGGTTCATTATTTTACATAGTTTTTTTGACACATGTATTACCCTTTTGGTCTAGAATTTAATAGCCCTCAAAACAGATTTCTGTCTGGAACACAGGATTGCACCCTTAGGATATTTCCTAAGAAATTTGTTGCTGAAAGCATGTATTGCTTGCTGCCATTTTGATAAGGCAGGAAAGCAATAGAAGTCCTGTCTTTAAAACTTGTCCCACTGGGAAATCTTGAGTGTGTGAATATGGTGACTGATTATATGCATCACAAAACAAAAATGCATAATTGAACAGCAGCAACTGTCTGAAAACAATCTACTGTTTCAGACAGTTGAAGGTTCCAGTGTGACAAGTCACTAAGTTTTTAAACTCTCTTCCCGTGATCAGTCTACATGCTAGCTAGATAAATGGTGTTAGCTATGAATACATGAAAGAATCAGTTTTATTCCTCCCATGCCCCACCTTTGACTATGCCTAGAGTCATGTTTGATGGGGTACAACAGGCACTAGATCAGATGTCATCAGGCCCCTGTATACCAGCTGTTTGGTTTATTGGTTTTTCTCAATATTAAAGGTTTAAAACTTCTGGGAACAAGAAGATGATTCAGGATAGATTAGCCTTGTCTTCGTACTTTGGTGATTCAAATTTACTTGTACAATTTAACTCAATAATGTTTTGCTTGATAATGCATGTGAACTGGGAAATGCACAAGTAAGGAATCTATAATTTTCCCTTATTTTTATTCTAGATTTACTTATTTCTGTTGAACTAATTTGCCAATTGTGTTCAGATGTTGGGAAATCTATATGTTTGCTTTGGATTTTTCAAAGCAGATCTACTCACATCAAAGTTATGAAAAATTAGTACATTCATAACTTGTATAAGGAATAGTTAACATCCATCTCATTGGCTATAGAAATCAAGCCTGGGGGCAATATTTAATTGACTCAGAGTCAGACATATTTCTCCTGTGGGCAAAGCGAGGTAACTTTTCTGAGACACAGGAGTCTCTCTCATTTGTATCCTATGCCAAAGATGTTTAAGCCTCATGAAAACTTTCCTCTGGAGCATTCTTCCTTCCACTACTGTATTTCCTCTTAACAAGGTATTGCTCTTGTGCTGTTAATGTTAATGAGAGTACTAAAATCTCTTAATAAGAAAATGTTTGAATTAAAAAAGACAGTGCCTCTGCTGTTCAGGATCAGCCTGATTCCATATGCAGAGATTTCTATGAACAATTTTACAAATGCCTATATTTGTCCTGGTCAGGGGTTCTCTGGAAACCCTACAAGTTCAGGGAACAGAGTGAGTGAGTAGTCAGGCTATTTTTAAAGATAACACAGTAAAATTTTTTACCAATATATTATCTCAACCTAAAAATGTTGACACCTGTACTTAGCAAATGCTGATATGTTCATTTATAATGAATTAACTAGACTTGCCTGAGCTTTTGAAGGTTATATGACTGCACTTATTGATCTCATTTCACTGATATCAATAAGAGCTGCAGTTTCTTGTTATCCCATAAGGCCGTTCATGCCTTTGTTTCCCAGGTTCATTTGAAGCTTTTTCTTTGATCTAGAAAGCTAAAGAATCGGAGTGAATCCTTAGAAGAAGCTCTGTCTGATATGGTTGCTCTACTTTTTGTCAGTGAAGGGACACAAGCCATAGCCCTATTACTAGTTCTGGGAGTAATGAAGTCTGGTTAGCAATGGATTTGTCCTTAATAATCTGCATTTCTCCATTGATTTTGCTTCACATTCCCCCATGTCCCTTAAAAACCTTCATCACTGTGATTTCCCTATGTCGTCTGTCTTTTTCCACACTGCCCCTATACCTCTCTTGCCTATCTCATGTCTATTCCCAGAGAGATTTTCTACTGCAGTAACTGAAGTTAAGGTGGCTTCAGAGCACCTTCACATATTCTCTACCGCCTACTGTCCTGGCTGGTTTAAAGTTATGTGTAGACTTCTGGTCCAGTTTATAACTATGTACCCATTCACTGTTTGCTGCTTCCTCCCCCTGAGCAAACTGAACAAAAAAGAGACAATTTAAACTGCTCCTGTCTTTCCTTCATTTAAAGTTCTAGCAGAGGCTCTCCTATTATCTGGCTGCTGAGCTTCATGAAACTCATGCCTGTATTTGAGACCTTTGTTTTTCTGTGAAATTCGTTTTAAATTACCGTGTGAAATCCAAAGTTACTTCATGGAGGTAGACAGGCATGCAAACAAGCAGTGTGTCTGTGATCACATGAGCTTTGTCTGCATTGGGACATTAGGGTCATACAAAAATAAGTGGGAACATGGAGGCAATGACTCACTGTTCTTATGGACATCTTTGCTAACTTTCAGGACCAGCTGTGAAGCAGATTGCTGATTTCCCCTTTGGTCACAGACAGATGGGCTGAGGGGAGGCAGCAAGTGAATTTTGGTGAAACCATTGGAGGGTTTTATTGCATTTTGTGTTACGTATCTTTCTTGTTCTTATTAGATTACAAGTGTCAGTCATTTGTTTTTTAAGAGGTTTTCTCGGTACCTGGAGAACTGGGGGTGCCTGTATTTTGTATGTTAGTACTAGAAAAATAAATGAGAGGTAAGGATAGAATCAAAGTATGCAGGGAGACATTGTGTTACAGAAAACTATGGGAAGAGATTTGGAGAGGTCTGGACTGCCAGCTAATGTGGAGGAGAGGAAGGAAAAGAGCAGCCTGACCTTTCTATGGTGCCCTTATGAGAGGTCAGAGGAATGAAACAATAATGGCAGCCTTCAGTCTTGAAAAGGGCAGCAGCAAGAGAAGGGCAGCAGTAGAATTCAGCTACTGCTGTATATTCGATTAACATTTGATGCTCACAATCCCATAATTTTTCACTGAGTAGGAGCCAGGATAAAAGCCATCCTATTTAGTGTCCATTCCACAAAGTGAAATCTAATTAGTTAAATGTTTAAAAGTTAATGAAGAATACATGATGTCAGAAAATACGTTCTAATGTAAGTGCAGCCTTCTCATGCAAGCACTCGTGCTGTCGTAAACTCTGTGTACGTAAATAACACCTCAGTGCCAAGGCTAATAAAAGGGCATTTGTCAAAAGGCCAAAATCATGCCATGCAAAAATGTCTAGTCATCTTTTTAGGGGTTCGACTTCAGTGTTCATGAAGACTCCCCATAGACAAATATATGAAAGGATTTTACTAATTTCTAGAGTTTGTGTGCCATTCATGTCTGTTACTGCAGAATGCTGGACAATAAACGTGTGAAGATGTTTAATCTGGGCATGTGGGATGCAAGCAGTGCTGTGCTTAAGGACTGCTGCTCATACATAGGTGCAGTCTAGCTTGAAATACTTACCCAAGAAATCAAGGGGAAAAAAACCTGAGAATTTTCTGATGAGCCTAGGATATCACTGGAGTTCCTGAGTTGTCCAGCTGAAAGTGCATTTTTTTGCCAGTTAAAAACTTGAATACTTATATGCTTGAATACAGAAGTTGGAATGTTACATTTTGAGGTCTCTAATATCTCCAGATGAAAATCTCTGCTATAAGACTAAAATTCAATAATATGCAATATAATATTTTTCCCCTACACAGTGAAATTTCAGCATGTTCATCTCTGGAAGAGTTTCCAGGAAATTTTATGCTTCTGTGGGAGATGCATCAGGAATGGGGAAAAGAAAAAAATCTTTGAATCAGACAAAGGCAAATCTGTTAAAGAGAAGTATTGGGTGCAATAGTACCACAGTGAACAAGGCCAGATTGTGTGTGGGAGTACATCAGCATTGCTCCATTGAAGACAAGTGTATGATCTGGCCTGAATGTTGAGTCCTACAGGGATCTTAGGTAATTTCCTTCTGAGCCTCTGTTCTGTCTGCAAGCTGGTCAATTGCACCTTAACACAATCTAAATATTATCGTTTCAAATGTGTCCTCTTTTTACAATAAATATTCATGAAAATTTATTTCAAATGCTGGTTTGTCAAGATCTAAATACAAGTAATATCCAGCTGTGGCACAGGAGAAGAATTGCACAAAGCCTTTTCTCATCATATAGTTATCAGAAAAACTCTAAAAAACTACAGTAGGAAATACTTTCTTTGTTATTTTGATCTGTGAGTAATTATATAATATAGAAGGGTGTTTTTTAGAGGGAGCTGCAGAATAATTCTCTGACTTGAAGAGAAAGGAGCAAAAGGTTGTAGTTGGAAAAATTATATTTTTTCTTGAAGAAAAAATGTGAAAGAAAATCAACCTCCAGCAAAGGAGCTAGATGTGATTAGAAGAAAGATATAGAAGTGATCCCTAAAGAGGGCAAAGTAGAAACTCTTTTAAGAGGTGGCTGAAAGGTAGTGAAAGAATCAACTACCAGGCCTCTCTAGAGGAGTTATTCGTAGTAAAATGCTGAAGAAAGATGAGTATACTAGAAACTTGCTGTGTAGTCTATATTCAGGCTCAAATAAATATTCACATTTCACAGCCTTTGCAAGAGTAGCTCCTGTGAATATTTTAACACTAATCTGGTGATCACCTGTAAAAGCTGTCGCTGTTAACTTATTTCATACTCTCTGGTATGTTTTGTTGTACTAAGTTGTTTTGTTTTGGTTTTTTTTTATTGGCAGCTGTGGTTAGTATGAAAATCCTGGTGGATCAATTAGGAATACTTCCTACTTCAAATATGGTTGAGTGGATTTGCCACTGTGAAAGAATCTTATGACTGATTTTTATTCAAATTTCATACCTTTTTCCACTAAGTAGTGCATCAGAATCAGACCATTTCCTGTGAGATGGAGTCCAGGAAGGGTGTTACTAAATTTGGGTGTTTGCATTCCCACCAGTCCTTGATCCCAGTGCAAATTTCTGTATCTTTCTAAGGATTTCCACAGCAGTGTTTTGCCAGAACAATGGGTCATGGTGCTGGGCCAGCAGTGAGCAGGGATTAGGGCATGCTGTGGAAACTTAAAGCAGCACAGAACTAACCCCTACTGCTCTCAGGTGAGTTAAATAGGAGCAGGATTATACCACATCTGTGGGATTGTTGCGGATGCTCCCTCATATCTGAACACCTAGCAATTTTTATGGGGCCTTTACGTGCCGAAGAAACAGTAGTGCTAGGTTTGTGATATTGGATGGAAAACAATTTTGAAAGCTTTCAGAAATCATTAAACAGTTAGAAGATGGGAGACTCCCTTTTAGGGAGTTCTGGAGAAATATGTAAGTAATACAACTGTCCATGCTCCCTGCCTTATGTTAGATTGGTTTTGATAAGAAAACAGAATTTCTGAATCCTTTCTTAGTTTTAAAGACTTTGTCTGCTTTGGGGGTGTTTTTGTGAGTCTTAATGGTACAGTTTACAAAGACCGGTAGAACACTAGTTATCAACATGTGAAGTTTACAGCATTTTTTCTGCTGTACCAAGAAACTGTGTGGACTTCATTTGGGGTTTTTCTCTTGGCTTGTCAAAAATTTAGAACAGTTTTATGATTTGGGTGGGATATGAAAAAGCAACTAATTGGCTGAATGTGGCTGCTTTTAATTCTTGAAATCAGGTCCCTCCCACAAATCAGGTATCTTTTATTAGCACCTTTGTTGTTAAGATATTAATATTTCTGTGGCTTCCTCATGGATTTTTTATTGTGATTATTGTGAATATTTGAATGGTGTGAATGGATGCTTAATTACATGGTATTATCCCTGTTACTTGAGTGGGTAGCCACAATGCTTTTAATCAGAAAGTGAGTTTTGGTAGGGCCTCTTAGGGAAATGTTGCCTTAGGAAAAAAGAAAAAGGAGCGATGGCTGTATAAAGGGGAAGGGCACAATATTCTGTTTGTGTTCCTGAATATTGCACGTGAAGTAGCGAGCACTGCCTGCTTACCTCACTGTTAGCTTATAGTAGTTCTATTTGATTTATCTTCAGTTGTTCTTTCTTCAGTGCCCTTCCGTGCTCCTCTTAGCCTTGCTCGTTACAGAGAATTTCAGAGATGAAGGTATAAACTTTTCTAACATAAGGTCTATTTGTGTGTGAATACACTTAGAGAGAGTCTGTGAACACTGGTGTGAATGAGATAGGTCTGTACAGACACTGAAATGCTCATCGGAAGATAAGGCAAAAAGCCATTTTCCCTTATCCCCAGTCTCTGAGGCAGGATGAGCACACTCGGAAGGGCCATGACAAGAGTATTTCTAAAACCTTTTAAGAATGGGTGATTTATTCATGAGGGCAGATTCTCAATTGGTGTAAACTACATATTTCATTCATTGATCTTGCTATGCTGATTTTCGTGGAGAACCTTCTCCATAATTTTCAGAATATCATCCTACATGTTTCTTGCCCAGAGTGCTGTCTCACAGGATGGTCAGATATGATGACAATGGATATGGTATAAAATAGGCAGAGACAGATCTCTGAAGGGATCATTTTGAAAGAGCCAGATGGCAACAACCACATTTATTTTTTTCCCAGTGTCCCAAATATGCTTTGCAATAGGGCTGTGCTTTTTCATTCCAAATTAACCCAAACAAAACCCCATGTATCTTTTCCATGAACATTTTGGTTCCTCAGGGAGACATCTGTGGGCACAATTATACAAAGTCCAAGCCTCATTTTACTGATTTACCATCCAGGAAATGCAGTGACATAACCAGATTGCTTATAATTGTGGTTTTTTAATTGGCTTCCTGAAACATTAAAAAAGAAACAGTGAGAAGCAGAGTTGCTGATACAGGGTCCCATGCATACCACTGCTTTGCATGAATAAGCCTCTGATTAATTCTGAGATCCTTTAAAACACATCTTAGTCAACCTAAAAATCTAAACAACATTTCTGTGTTCAAATTAACATCCACATCACTCACTTAGTAGTTTGTTCTTTATGTTTCTTCCACTTCTCTGCCAAGTTTCTCCTGTTCTATCTTGCTGGTAGAAGTTAATACCTTCTCCTTGATAATTCTTATGCATAGGAGAGAGCAGCTTTCTGATAAATAAAGTCAGTTTCTTTTCCCTTACTATGTCTATAGCCAGCTGAAAACATTTCTGTCCGTAGTGGAAGTAACACTACGGTATCCAGAGCAGGTGTACTTTTGGCACTAAGTACTACAAATGCACCACTTGAGTCAAAAGACTCATTAGCTGAGATGTAAGCATGCTGTATAAAATTATGGATTCTGGATTTTTAAACTTCATAGCAGACGTGGGACCATACGTGTGCCTTTTCTGCTTTTGCCAAGTTTTTACTAATGATCATTAAGAAGTGCAGTTAGATCCAGCACTTTTCAGCATAAGTCTTCACTGACTTGTTGACCGTTTTTTACGTAACAGGAATTGCTATTTATAAAGCTATAATGCAGACGGGGAGAACTTTCAGAGGGCAGGTTCCCACTTAAGCACAGCTCCTGTTCAGAGGATGGAGATAAGCTCAGATTCCTTTCACCTGCCCTCCCTTGATGGTTATTTACATTGACCCTAGGGTGAGGCTACCCAATTAACATGCAGAAAGGACTTTGCTTAAGGAAGTTCTCTGCTTAAGGAAGGTCTCTGCTGTGGGAACTGTTTCTCCCCTAACTGTAAAGTATTTTGAGGGCTGTAATCTTGTTTGGGATGTTTGTCTCTCCCTCCTCCTAACTGTGAGTTCACATTCCCCTTTCATGAGGAGCCGTGCGGGCAGGCAGAGAGATACTAAAAGCAGCAAGGTGGTAGAGAAGCCGAGAAGGTGCAGGGCTGGCAGGTGCAGCCTCAGATCGTCCTGTTCTCAGGCTCAGACTGAACAGTGCTCAAGGCAGATGACCTGAGCTGGGTAGGAAATGCAGGCTTTAGACCTGTCTTTCTTCCAGCTGTGTCAGGTGATCACAATATCAGCTACCAGTTCTTTCAATATGTAATACTGGCCTGAATGTGGTAGGCAGTACACTGGGAAAACACAGGGAAATTAATTTCTTTTTATTTTCAAACTGTTTTCTGAATGAGGAGGCAAGTGATTTGGGGGTCTTCTGTGTATTTTTATTTCTGCCCATGAGAAATTTAGGGCCATTTTTGGTTTAAGTCTGTCTTATGTTTGGGGACAGTAAAATAAAGGAAGTAATAAGCCTCTGTAAATACAATTTTCTGGAGTACAGTGACAATGACACTGATTAGTGATAAGTGCACTATTGTTCCTCGATATCTCTATGAAGTGGAGGCACAAGTATTTTGCTCCCTGGTGATCACTCACTTGAGGATTACTTTTCATAGGAATTTATGCTCAGCTGTATTCTGCCCTATTTCCTGGTATTTTTGGTCAATCAAACTGGCGCCTTCAGCACGTTTGCCTTTGTATTTTGAATAGATTGTCATTTCAGAGATGACAAATCCATTATAAAAATTTGAAGGATAAAAAGTCTGTATGACTTTTATATTCAAATTTGTTTACAGAATGATATTTGCAGATAACTCTTTAAGTCACCTTCTTTTTTCCTTTTATTTTTTTTTAAGTGATGGTGTAGTCAGTAGCTTGTTCTGTGCTTGGAGGTGTATTTCTTTTATTATGTTCATTATTCATGATGGTTCTGTAGTTATGCTATGGGAATCTGCTGCATTCATTAAACATCATTTCATAAAATTGATATACTGTAGCTGGCACAAGTTTATCTATAATATTTTCAAAGAGAATATATCATGTAACCAGCTTGTAAGATAAGCTTGTAAGTTTTAAAAAAATATACAGATTTATTATGCATTTTCTGTTTGCATTGCTCTGTCACCTCCATGACTGGAGGGAACGCATGCCCTCAGACCAAATCCAGATGCCTCTTGGAGCTAGAACTTGATTCTATTTTGCTGCTGACATGCAGCAAGCCCTCTTCAGGATTTCCTCTGCTGTGTGACCTTATACATACTTCTGGAAAAATATGAAGCTTTCAATTCTTGTAATCATTGCATTCTAACTTAATTCCTTCTGCTAGATCTAACAAGGGAAACTTCTTCATTTTCTGTGTCAAATACTTGTGATGCAATTTCAGTGCTGCCCACCCATGTTTCTATGCAGGCATTGTTTATGGTGTAAAGGTGCATAAACACTATAACACAGAGAAGAATTACAAAGCATTTTGAGATCCCTAGAGTTTCATACGGTATACACATATAGGGAAGAACTGTTGTTATGATGGTCTGAAAATACAGATAAGGCAAGGTTTCAAGAAAAGATCATATATGTTGTTATAACAGCTATTACAATTTTTGAGGGGAAAACCCCTCTTACTTGGCCTTGCACACCCAAAGCTGTTCTGTTTGTCCTTATTGTGTTTACTTGTATAATAAAAGATATCATCTCTCCCTAAGGTGTCAAATTTACATTTTTCATAAAAGCTGACCTTGCTTTTTTATTCAGCAAGAAAAATTTTCTTATAGCCACCAGAGGTTTTTTTTGTTTTGTTTTGGTTTGGTTTTTTTTGAAAGTGTGACTGCATTACAATAATGAACTAAAAGCTACATAGCAAAGACATTGTTATTATAGTGGACAACACAAACATGGTGGCTTCTGCACTCATCACTGTAAAAGTAAATTGCAGATGGTGGGAAGTGCTGTGGTCATCTGATTACTTTAATGTGGTAATACATTAGCTTAATGTATTGAAGGTCAGGAAGTGTACATCTCAGTGGCACTAAACTGGAAATCTGCAGAATATAATAGAAACCAGTAACAAGTACCATAATTGATTGTCATTAAGAAATTAATTTAGCCAAAAAGAACTATCTCTAAGCAGTAGTGAAGAGCAGAGGGCTATACACCTGTACACAATTTTACAACCACCTTGTTTTAAGGAATGTTTTATTTGCCAGGTGCCACTCTTCCTGCAGACACTGTTACAATAGCTTCTCCTTATGCATATTGGTCACAGAAGTCTATCCATTAAGAATCAGAAATACAGGATAAAGGCAGATTATTGAACACCAGTGGTTAGTGATTTGGTGGTTAGTATGAATTCTCATTTCATCTAGATTATTTTGTAGGTCAGACTTGTAGGTCTAGAAATATGCTCTGGATTCTGTGAGCACACAAATTTGTGAATTGACATTTCACAAATACTAGAATTTATTAGGCTGTTCTTTGTTGGATATGTATTGGTTTTGTTAAGTTGTTCATTAAGAGATGTTAAAAACATATAGCAAAGTACAAGACTTAACTAATTTACTTTGCACTGATGTGTTGATGCACTGGAACACATGACAGAAACAGCAAGCCTAGCAACTTCAGTATGTTCATGGGTTGGTACTGAGGTAATAATGATAAAACATGTTTGGCAAAGCTTTTCTTAATTGTAGGGACATTTTTTCCTCCAAGACTTCAGAGCACTCAAAGTCTGAAGACAAGAAAATTCTTTTTGATTGATCTTGCTTCATTTTCGATTTTCATTCTGCTTAGCAGCCTTGATTCAAATAGATCCCTCCTGCCTTTTCTTCTTCTAGCCAGTTCTGCTTCCTAGTTGCAATAAAATGGATCTCATTTTTCAGACAGCTTCTCAAATTCAGTGTTCAGGTAGACAAACTGCAGCTTTCAAAGCAAACCACTGGAGAATTTCACTTCTTTCCTATGCAGGTTACTTTCCAAAGCCCATTCAAAGACTTTACTGCTTGGAAACTCTCTTTCATTGAGGATGAGACATACACAGTTGAGATCCCACAATGACTCTCCAGTTTGCAGTGGTTTACATGGTTTCTCTCTCCTGTCACTGTATGGATGGTTTAGTCCTAAATGGAGCTTGTAATTCAACAAGCCAATGACAAAACATTTGCCTTTAGTTTTCAGTACAGAGCTATCATCTTTCAAAATGGACAAGTCAGAAATACTGACCTCAATGGCAGAGCACTTCTGAATGCTTTCTACAGTTAATAATGTTTCTACTGAATTTCATTATTCTAGTGACTCAGCAATAAAGACAACTTCAGTTATTTCCACTGTAATCTGAAACGTGGTGTGTCTGTCAACAAGCCTACAGGATTGCTTAGTTTATGACAGGTGAAGAATTTTACATGTGCAGTGCTTTCCCAGAATTTATAACTATGTCATATGTGCATCCATGTCTAGTTCTTATGGTGCTGTTAATTTCTGAGCTAATCCTGAGCTGAACTGGAGAAGCTGAGCTTCCAGAAGTCTCAACTTTTTTCTTTTTTTTCTTTAAGCAGCCAAAATAGCAGCATATACAAATCCCTGGTTAGAAACATTTCAGAAATACAACCTAGTTATATAGTCAGTTTCCAAAACAGTATTTTTGAAGAATATATACCTGTTTTTCTTTCCCTTTTTTGTCATTAGTCAAAAGGATGGTGTATTATTAGTGCATTACTTTTTGCAGTATAACACTGCTTAAAAAGATGTGCAAGCAGCCTAAATTTGATGGGAATATGCAAATATCATGTCTAGCCTGTGCTAGAGTGGAAGAACACAGACAGTGGATCTCAGTTTTGTAGCAAGGTGGTTTGTTGTTTTTAATGAGGCCATTGGGCAGAATAAAAAGGGTGTGACTTTTTTTTCACTCCTTGCAAATATTTCTCTCTGATCTTCCTTATTCTCTTATCTTTGGATGAACTAGATTATAATAGGAACCCTCAGAATGCTTTGTATTTTTAGAGCCTTTCATATCTCTTATCTGAGAAGTCATCTTCTTTTGTAACAGACTTTCTAACACAGCTTTCTAGCTGGCCTGTTAAACTGTTTTTTCTGTTCTGTTCTGTTTGTCCAGTAACTAAAAGAACCTGGTCTGTCACATTTCCCAGTAACTCTCCTACAGACTGAAAAACATCCTGCCTTAGAACACTCCACTCATAACCCAGTGTGCAGACATTACCACCTGCTTCCCTATTTCATCACTCATTGGCAATTAAATGACTCATGCATGCAGATTAGGAATAAACAATTCTCATGAAATTTGAGTTTACCCAAACTTTCTAAACATTTTCTGATGTTTGCAGATGTACTTTACATTTGTGGAACTTTGGGAGGCATGATTTGTTTTTTCTTTCAAACAACCACATCTTAGTTTTAAATATGAAGATGCCAGTCCAGTTCTAAAGCATAGAAGTTTTCCAAAATCTAACCAAGTAATGCCCTTGTCTTATAAATACAACAGTCTAGTTTCACTCTCAAAAAGATGCAACCGTGCATAGAGTTACCTTTTATTGTCTGAAAAAAAATCCAGACAATCATTAAAAACATGTGAGCTAATTATTCATATTTATTTCCCTAAAGTAGTTCCTTTATTTCCCTCAGTAGAGGTTTGTAAGTTATTTCAGTTAGGAATTTGACAGTGTACTCTGGTGACAGGAAATATTTAGCTTCTGATGGACCAGACTTGAGAGTCTGGCACCGAGTCAGTGCCATTTGAACTGATGTTTCCCACTCATCTTACTGAGTAGCTAAGGGCGGGAATGTTGTGGATATTCTGCTCAGCCCATATAAAGCCTTCCTTCACTACCCACTGTTCTCACAAGACACACCTTTGGATGTATTTTTAGCCATGTTGACAGATGTAGCTTGCACTGTAGAGTTTCTGTCTTCCGACTTCTATGTAGGTGTACACAAAGCAGCTCGGATCCAAAACATCTCATCCCCTTAGTGTCGCAGCAGGGATTCTTGGCTTGGTCACAGGGCCATTTGATCAACACTGTCCTCCTTCCAGATCCAAGCTGTGGTGTCTGTGTGGTGCTGTACCAGCCTTGGATTGCACTGATACACAGAACTCTCCTGTATTTCACTGCACAGTTGCCCCAACACAGTAAGGGGAATTCCTTTCCCCTTTTTGTGAAGAGAGAATGTTTCTTTGAGAGAAACCTCTTGGGAAAACAGTGCAAATCCTTGGTTAGCAAACTCTCATACTCTGGTAACATTTAATTTAAAAGTTTTCTGTAGAAAGAAGACACTTGTAGACCATCAACCACGTAATAAGACCATATTTGAAGCAGACAGATGGAGCTAAATGAACCAGGAAAACCTACAGCTCATTAAAAGGTCTGCTGTAGCATGAGAGTCAAACAAACAAACAAAAAAAAAAAGAAAGAAAAGAAAAGGGACGCTTTAAAGGATAATCCTGAGTGTCTGTCTCTAGTGTATTGACTATCTGAATGGCAATTTTTAGAATTCCAGAATCAATTATATCAGCATTTTCAAAAGATTAAAGATTAACCAGTCTTGCTTACCCTTTGCTATAGTCCTTATATTTTTAACAGTGATTTTCTGTACTATTTGAAAGATAATCATGCTACAAAAAGCACACATATTGTAAGAAGTTTCAGAAGGTATAAGAGCAAGGGTTTTCTCTCTGAAGGATAATGAGCAGAGGGGCACCCAGATGAATATGTACAGCTTGTAGAGAAAAAAGCACAAACTCCTCTCAGCAATTTCTGAGGAAAAAGGAAGTTAGCAAGAAAGAGCAAATTGATATAAACATACTGTCTGACTCATACAAATGCTGAATACCAGCAATTAAAACATTTAAAAGATGGCACTGCATGTTAATGCTTCTTCAAAGACAGTGTCTATTCTTCTCTAGTCTTGTGTAATATGCATCATCTCTGAGAAGCTGAAAAGTTTGAAGGGAAGTCTTCAAAATACTGTTCCTCCTTCTGAATGAATCATTCCTCCCAGAGATCATTAACTATTGCCATCTCTTTGCCAGAAACCAAATAATAGCCTAAACTCAATTGTAATAGAGATGTGGTTTTCTGTAGCATCATTTCAAAGCAGAGAACCTGAGGATATGTTTATTTATTACTTGGTGAACAAATATATTCTCAGCAGATGACAAGTGAGGATAACATCCTGCTTTAATGGCACTTTTTCATGGTATATTTTTTTTCCCACTTTCCTTCATACTCACCTTCTTGTATTTTCTATTTACTAGATTCTGATGTGCACATCCACACTAATCAAACAGGCTATGCTTTTAAAACTTCGTTCTTAGTCATGCTTGGGTTGAATGTGTGAAAGCACTACATTCCCAGCCAGAGATAGCACTGATACATTGCATCTAAAGAGAAGTCTATTAATTTAGGCACTGACAAAACAGCCACTTGCACACTGAAAGATGTAAGTATAATTTGCATGCTGATGCAATACAGTGCCAGTGTAAGTATGGTCTAAAACCTCTACAGCAGAGTCTTGGGGAAGATGAAAGAAACAAGGAGAAAATATATGTGGGGAAAGAGACATAATTTATAGTATCATGACATTTTGTCTGGCAGGCATGCTTAAGAAGTGATGGTATAAGTGTCACTAATTTCAGGGTATACTTAAGGTAAATAAAGTTTCTCTTTCAGGGGAATTAGCATACTGTATTTCTCACTTTATCACTCACAAGTCATCTGTAAATATATATATTTATATATATTTAGGAATATATAAACTGCCTGCATTTCAGAAGTAAATGAGTTCTGACTCTGGACAAGTAATACAAGGTTTTGTTTACCTCAGAACTCCTTGGTGGTCTTCTCTGCTGTCTCTAGAACATGGTTCTCCATAGTCTTTATTGTCCCCACTCTTAAGCTTGAAGAGCCTTCTGCACTCAGTGGTCTGGGGAATCATTTTCAGCAACTGACACTTCCTGAGGAATGTATGCATATTGTGTTTGTGTATATCAATATGTGTATATTGACCCAGTTCCATAGAGTAACCAAAGCATGTTAAAAAAGTACCACAGTGCAACAGGGACATTTGATACACATTAAGAATAGTTTGATTTTAATTTCATGTTGCTCTTAAATAGACACATTTTAAGTCAGCAGGTCAATCTTCAACTCACACTTTCATTCTCAAAATTAATTCTCCTTCTAGGAAACTGATAGCCAAAGCTCAAAACCACTTTTCCATACTCATGTTCACAGACTGGCCTTGAGCCTAAATGACCTATTGAATAATTTAGAGCAAACTGGAACAATTTTATGGTCCCTCATAGCAGTTTTTCAACTGCTTTGAGCAGCCACAGCTACATAAAACAGGCAAAGTTAGTCCCAGAACCTGAACCAAATACATACAGATTGCTAGTCGTCATGCTATTTAAGCCAAGATTAAACCTATTTTTTCTATATATTCATTTCTGTGATATTAGCAAAATCTTTGACAAGAACTTTGTTAGTGCATGAGTTTTTGATTACTTTGTTCCTGGCCTTAAAAAGGCATTCATAAGGCACTATTTTTTGTCTTTTAAGACTCTATTCCTTCATTAGTTTGCCTCAATTTTTTTGCCTTTTAAAGACAAGTCTTGGTTTCTTTCTAACCATCTGCACTGAATGATAAAATATGGGCCCTGAGGCCCTTTCTTTGGTTATACTGACTGCCATTCCAATTTAAATCCATATCTAAGTTTTGAGCTCTTCTGTGGGAATGGTTGAGAGCTGAGGTGTATTTAATGAATCTGTCATGATACACTGAATGAATGAAGGAGAAATCTGATCAACACAGACTGGTTATTAGCTGGGCTTGAAAACCTAAGTTTTAAAAACACTTCCATGACCTGGTGTGGAACATTTAACTTCCACAGTTCTTAACACTGGTCTGGGCAAGGCTGGCATGGCTGTCCTCTGAATTTCTGTCAGATCACTAAATATGAGCACAAACAACACATCCTGTATCTTCTGCCAAAACTTTCATGGACTTCCCTCCTTTAATTGTTGGCTCTGGCTGTCTAAAGGAAACTAGTTTTAAAAATTATTTACTACTTTAATCAAATGTCACGCTTCCATACAAGACAATTGAGGCTTTCTTGTACAGCCTTCCTTGTTTCACCTGGACCACTCTTTCCTTCTTTCCATTCACTTACACCCTCACTTGGATATATACAGCTGAAAATTGAACAAGCCAATTAAATTATATCTGAATCCCAATCTGGGAGTTTTGTAAGGTGCCTAATGGGTCTGGCACCTAATCTGTCTTGATAAGAGACAACTAATACTTAGTATTTCCATTCATGAAGAGTAGTTATTTAGACTCCTTAGAGGGTACCTTAAATTTTTGCATACTATTTATTTTTGATTTCTGTATGTTCTTAAACATCTTCCTCTGTCTGTTTGTTGACTGATAAATCTAGCTGTTATAGTCTTGGTGTAGGCATCATTTATACCTAGAAAAGCATATCTGAAAATACATTACCTTTAAATAGCGGGATCCATCACATCTGAGCTCCCATGTCTGATAGCCAAAAAGCTCCATTTCATTTCAGAAGAAAAATTGCTTCTGTCAAGGTAAACAGAATGCATTATCCCCCTTTAATAACCATTTTTAAGCATGCTTCTGTATTACTTTTTTAAACAGCTGTATTGCAATAAGCCTTAGAGTAATTGCCAGTTCTTCTGTCTAATAGGTTCATTATTCTTTTGCCATAATTGCAGCCATTAAACGTCCAATTGTTAAATTTCCACTCCTACATTTACTTAGTGTTACTTTTTATAATGGGCTATGTCATTACAGCACCCCAGTGGCTACAGCTGTTGTTCAAAGTGTTTCTAAAAGTCAATGAGACCTATTTGAGATATGTCTGTATTCTTGATTTTTCAGATTCTCTCCACTGCACTGTCATCTTTTTTTACCTTTTATAAAGATAGCTGCATTTAGATAACCTTTACTGAAAGTTTAAGAACCTGACCTATTCAAGAAGACATAAAACTATGACTTTAATATTTCTATAGCACCATTTTTTCACTTTTATGAAATGATTCATATATAACAAGGTGATGGAGCAAAGATTTAACTAAGGGAAATTAACACTTATGGCTTAATAGCTTTTCGAGAGCACTGATTTATCTTTTGTCATGTTAAATTTGTTGAGCTTTTTCTTTGTTGTAAAAGAAGCCTAGCTCCTAGTGTTAGCTACAGTTGTGGTAATAAAACAACTTTTCCAATGCCCCTTGCTTCATTACTTGGCATTTCCAGATACATTAGTAAGTATGCTAGGGTTTACTACTTCTTTCTGTGAGAGGGACTTCTTGATTTGAAATGTTGCATTTAGACCTGATAACAAAGTTTTATTTAAAAAATAAGTAAAAATCATTAAGAATCCTCTTTTTTTTTGTTTTTTGTTTTTTTTTTTTTTTATAAGATACCATCATCTCTCTGGTGTATGTGTGATATCTGGTCACAATTTGGTGTATTATAATAACACTGAAAAATGGCTTTGAGACACTTACAGTAACACTTGCATTCGTTTTTGTTGCTGACAAGCATAGAAAAGCTGTCTGGAAATTGCTGGTAACAACCATTGTCAGCCCCAGTCAGTTTCCTAGGAAAGCTGATACATAATACCCAATAACTGTTTGTGAGCTTATCCAGCCACTTCTTAGAATATAACTTCATGTCACTTTAAAACTTTC
The DNA here is from genome assembly GCA_013397935.1 of Dasyornis broadbenti. Taxonomy (NCBI): domain Eukaryota; kingdom Metazoa; phylum Chordata; class Aves; order Passeriformes; family Dasyornithidae; genus Dasyornis; species Dasyornis broadbenti. The sequence goes on along the minus strand of VZRN01005936.1, from coordinate 4,687,977 downwards.
ATAGGCGATATGTCATTTTTATTACTTAGATTTCATCCTCCTCCATAAGGGGTTGATTAAAACTGCATTTGAAATGTATATCACATAAGGTTTTTTTATAGACCACATTTTCATTCTTAACCTCGTTACCAAGCTATAATTTTTTTCAGTGATTAACCTAAAATTGCAGCATTTCCTATCGGTATATGCAGTATCTCCTATTTTCTCCCTCATACATTATAATAAAAATAACATGAAATGGAGTATGATTGATTTATAGAAAAAAATAGATTTTTATTGAAATACTTTTAAAGAGAAACGTTTTTACCATCCAAATTCCTTCCCATATTGTAGAGTATATACTGAAGACAAAAACAGGAAGAAAAGAGGTCACAAAAAAAATCAGCTTTTTTTTTCTGTATGGAAGTAGACTTTCCAGAGAGGAAGGCCAAGAAAAACCCTCCTGATCCCTGCTTCTGAATTGCAGTTCAAATCTACATCATTATCAAAGTAGCAAGTTGTTACCACATCATGTCTGTGTACATGACATTTATCTGCTTGTTATAATCATGTTTCCAGTGCTGAGGTACTGGGTAATTAATTCTTTCAGTGTCTGGCACAAGACTGCAGTTATACAAGATATGCCAAGGCGTTGTATGCCATTCAGATGGTCTGTTCTCTTGTGGAAGGGTTCTTGCTCTTGTGGAGCAAAGTAGAGGTAGCAAATTTCTACTGTAATTGTCAGCTTTACAGCTACAGAACAGGCTTTGCTTTCCAGGGTCATAAAACTCAAGGAGATGCAAAGGCTGAGAGAAAAAACCCACCAGCTAGTAGTTTGAAAAAAAATTACAATGGGACTAGTGTTAATATAAGCAAATAGATAGTAGAAAATATTTAATTAGTTTTACCCTGGGTTTAGCTCTTTGGGACACTAGGTAGAAGAAAAACACATTCTTGATTTAAAATCCAAGAGTATCACAGTCAGCAGATTATCAGATTGCAAATTTCAGATGTTTTATCCAGATGTACAATTCACAAGTAAATCATAAGCCATTCTGCAAGCCATAACAGTTAATAGAGTTTGTAATTCACACAGGCTAGAAATAATCCCCATTTACATTTTTCTTTAGAGTTGTTACAAGTATCATCATCTTCTCACTTTTACTCACCAACCATCATGGCTACAAAAGCAAAATTGTACAGAAATCATCAGTTCAACTCAGCAGTGCTATCAAGAGGAGGCTGCACATGCTGAAATTCCTCCTGGCTGGCTGTGCAGCCTACAAATCTGCTCATGCTCCTTAGGCAATTCCTGACACCTGTAGGAAGTGTGGGTAGGCTTGTGAGGTTGGGGGAAGAGTTTGCAGCATAAACTGAAAAGTATGGCAAGGCTTTTGCACTGTTTTTTCATCCATGAGTTAAAAAGTTCAAGTTGTTTAAGGCTCAAGTTTATAGGTCAAATTTCACAGAAAGCATTAGGACCGTTCATAAGCTAAATGTGAAGGCAAAGTGCCACCTAAGTAGAGGACCAGAGTGCTGTGTCACTGAGGCTTGAGTGCTGGATGAGGACTTGGAATTTATTGCGAGCTCTAAAATGTGCTAGAAGTAATGTCAAAGGTAGGCTCTATTCTGGCCAAGCTCTGGGAAAGCGTGAAGGCTTCTGTCTGTGTAAAAGGCTGCCCCTCAACTTTGCGGAAGAGGTGAATGATGTGGTTTTTCCTACCTGACAGTGTGGAAGTCAGTATTGAAAGGCAGAGATGAGCCTACTTTTATGGGGGCAAATACACATAGCAGTGATCTGGGAACATGCTTCTATGGCACTGATGGATGCCCAACACCATTTTTAAGGCTTAAAGAGCCAAAGAACCCTAAAAAGGTTCCCACTCCAGAATGCTGCATGGGAGTGGGAGAGGAGTGCACGTGTACATAGGTATTATGTTAATTGAATCGTGAAGTTGTGTAAGGAGTCATGCTTGTTCATCCAACTGAAGTATCTGTGCACTAAACAGGACCTTTTTTCTGTCTGTTCTGCATGAATACCATCAACTACAGTCCAGATATAGAAGTAGTTGTGGAAACAGAAAATATGGAAGAAATGTAGTTTAACTTTCAGTTCCTGAATTATGCCTCTTGTTCACATTGTATTAATTGCAAACAAGGCCAATCCTTGCATCTTCTAGATTAGTAGTTGGAAAGAAAATCTCCTGTGGTTGGAGAGTAGAATGACTTTGATATGGTATCATTGATGTAGACTGAAATCCGCAGTGGATCTGCCCTTTTTTGTATTGGAGTCATCCCAAAGTCATTATTACAGTGACTTTTTCTGACTGACTCTGCTTTTACTCCTGCTATTGTATTCTTTTCTTTTCTCCCAACAGTGCACCAACATATCAGCTTGAGCTTGAAATAATAATAACATTTTAGATAGTTTATGACACAGCCTTAACCTTCTTTAATAGCAGTTTTATGTATTCAATATTCTGCTGCTCTGTTGGCTTGCAGTCTTTCAGAAGTGCTGGTCACTAAATAAAATAAAGTTCATATTTATTGCTATGTGTCATCTAAAAGCAATCACTCAAAACAAGAATTATAAGATCTTCTACAGATGAAAATGTTTTTGTGATGGAAGTTGGCAAGGCCAATCTGTTATCATGAGGCATGGAGAAGAAAGGCCAATGTTCTTGACTGTTTAGTGAATGCACTTATTTTCTTTTTGCAATTTTCATTATGGCAAATTGTTTGACCTAGCAGAGAGACACCTTCTCAAGGCTGGGATCATATTGTTTTGCTAGTATAATTCCATCACAGTCAACAATGGATATAAATGGAAAAATGAGGCAGAAAGGTACAACAGTATAGAATGATATCTTTTCAGATCAGTAATCAGTGTCTATTTAAAATAAAATAGAAATATATTAAATGATATGTTTTGACTCCATTTTATTAAGGTGAAGTGAAGTTTTATTACTAGTATTATGATCAAATGAATGAAAATAGGGGTAGTGAGAGCTATGCACAGGAGAATATAGGCAAGCAGCTAAAAATCTGCTATATTAACCTAACAGTTTTTGACATTCTGTAAAGTCATTGAGATGTGATTTTTCATCCAAAGCTAAAAAGTTTCTGTGATAGTATTAGTTAAATAAAAAAAAAAAAAAAAATAGAAGTCCTGGATATTGTGTATATCTCCATTGCAGGAGACACATATGTTTGATTTTTTAGGACAGTGTAAAAGAATAAAAATGCTAATTTTTCTCATATAAATTCTAGGGAATAAATAGAAAAATAATAGCTAAAATAGTGAAAATTACTTCCAGAATAGTAACTTCTACAAACAAAAGCACTGCTTTTTCCATTACCTTGCCAAGTCAATACAGTGGCATTTAACTGTACATATCCTTACCTTCTTTTTAAAATGGATTTGTTTCTTTTTGTTAGATTTTTCAATGTAATGAAAATATCAAGCCTAAGGTCATTTTTTCTTCAAATTTTACAAGTTAGTAAATATTACTTTACAGTACAAACCAGTATGTGAAGGAGCAGCAGCCCTTAATTTATGCTTATGCAGCCCAGTACTCACGTGTAGTTACACTGGACCAAATTTAACAATACTGAAGGAGAAAAACAGACACAGGTTGATCTTATGAACTTTTAAAGACGTGAGGTGCTTGCTCATGTCTATAGTTCCACAGAAATTAAATTGAATTATGCAAATAAGACCACATGTGTACATGCTGTCAGGTTCCAGTTAATAAATGGTCTTACTCTTCTGTTATTTTCATGAACTATACAAAAAAGATGCTTATGTAGACACTTCCTCAAAAAATATGAATAAAATTTTCTATAGGATGAGAAAAATAACACCATTTAATCTGTCTGTGAATGAAACTGCAAATACAGTGTTTCACTTTCTGAATTTCTGAACTGTTTTAATTACATTATGAATTTATCTCCATATGGTTACTGACATGCATTGAAACTGTAGTTATTAGCCATTTGAATTTATATTGCCCTGGTTTTTGGTGGGGCCCGATTCTAATTTGCATGAAGTGTCTGACACCTGCTGAGCAATGGAGAGGAGCATTTAAAAAGATCTGCTGAGATTTGCCCCCCATTTACAGCCTCATAACATGGCCCAAAGCAGGTGCAGTTACCTTAGTGCAAATTATAATCAGACCCAATTACTTTCATGTCCCTTTATTTTAGATCCAGGTGTAAATATGTACCCACATCATAAGAGAGTGGACAATTACTATAAACTTGTATTTTATATGGCAGTGATCTCTGGAAGGAATCACTGCCTGTGTACACACACACACACACACACATAAATACCCACAGGGCTGTCTGCAAACACCAGTGCCTTTCAGAGCTTAATCAGCAGAGATGCACAAGGGTTATAATAACCTTCAGCAGCTTGTGCCAGCTCTTGCAGTCCTGCTCATGCATGTGACTCACACTCACAAACACACAGGTATCGTGCCCTGCTCACATGGCCTTTTCATCACCAGTGGTTTGGTTTCTTGAGAGATGCTGAGGGAAGTGAATCTAGTCTTTAGTCTTAGTTTCCTCTGGATGTGCAAGATATGATAAAAAGAGATCTGCCTTGCTATGTATTAGGTCACATTCAGACTTAGTAGCAGTTCAGACTGTTGCAAGCCAGCTCAGAGGAATGGGAGGAAATACTGCTGTGCCCTTTCTCTCACATCCCTGCATTGATTTGTTTTTGACTAGTCCTGCACTCAGAGGTGGCTGAACATAGAGTGGAAATTGCTGCCTTGAAAGAGTGAAGACTTAGTATAATAAGGTTATTTTATTTAGTCACTGCTTGCCAAGATATTTCTTTAAAACATGATTTTTTAATTTTGATTTTACTTACACTTTTTAGAATTGGGTGAAAGTGTATTAGTTTCAGACCATAACAAATTCAACTGTTTAAAAATCTGTTTTCTAAAAAGTTATTTCTGACTGACCTATGACTTACAAATCAACTCAATCTTTCTTATTCTCTGTTTCATTTTTGAGCTTTATTGATAATGGTGAGTCATATGAAAAGGACTTCACATATGTTAGTGGTTACTGGAATTGTTAATACAGTCAGCAGTGACTTGCCATAGCATTGGATAAAAATGTTTTTATGGAAAAGATCTCTGAGTGGGAGCTCTTTTTCAACATACCTTAAGGAGTGCTTGGCCATGTTTGTCCCCTCTTTTCTTCCAAAATTTTGAGAAATCGGCTATATCTAATTTACAAAACACTTTAAATGGTTGTAAAACTTCCATTTAAAAATGGAAGGGGTTTTATGCATTTTCTGAACACTCTGAATTTAACAGGCTGACATCTGAGATTTACGAAAGAAAACCATTTAAGCTACAAGAAAAAAATACCAGTTCATATTTTCACTTCAGTTGCTTCAACTCTATTCATTTCAATGGAGTTAACCCACAGAAAGGTGCTGGTCCTGAAAACATACATATCCATGATCTCATATCATTAGATCATTTTTTATCAGATTATCTGAAGTCCAGATGTTGTCTGTACGAGTCCTCCTGCATCATCTTGCTTTAAGACTGGGTAAGCAAATAACAAACCGCAGACACTCGAACGGAGCCCTTACATCAAAGATGTTGCTCACTTACCTGTTTAAAGCATGTTCTCTCTAAGTACACTGCTGAATTGAAGTAACAGTGAGAACAATCAAGCTGACTGGGGTGTTTTCTTCAGTGTTTATTAGGCTGTAAAGACTGTGGATATGCTTTTTCCCAAATGTTAGTGAGAATTCCTTGTCATGTGCAACAGGCATAATCAAGATGAGTGTCCTGTCTGCTAATTTGCCATTATAAATCGCAGTCTGAAAGCAGTCAGGGGAGTGAACATTTGACCTAGTCTAAAATGAATGTAAACTATCAGTTATGGTCAACTTTTATCATATATATGAGAAAATTTATCAAATGGAGTATTTAAGTGTGGCTCCTCCATACCTTACAATTTTTGCAGAAATGTATTTGTTTTAAGAATCAAAAATAAATTTAAATTACTGCATACTTCTGACATTCCCAATCCTACACTTTCCAAAATTTGATTCAATTTTATCTTCTTTATAGACTTCAAGAATATTTTAGAAGCTGTTTTAGCACACTATTTTATCTTCATGAGGTTTTTTTTGAACCAGCTCAAATTCTCCAAGACTGCATAGAAACTGTTTTTATAATAATTCTGTTTTGGGTATTTTGACACTTGTGACAGCAACCACTTCTGACTGTATAGCAATGGATGATAAAAGAATAGTCTGGGCTTTCTCTGGAAGTTACCATTGAGAACAGCTGAACTGTCAGAGCTTTAAGCGACAGAAGTCACGTCCACACTACTGAGATGCCAATTAGCCAGCTTTGAACACAGTCCATTTGTCAGATTTTAGGGAACGAGCGTTGCTGGTAGCTGGAAGCAAGAGACACTTCTCTACAGGGAAAGCTATTACTGGCATAACACATGGAAATATTCAATTGTTCTCTACAAGCTGTAACTTTTGTTTCATCAGCAAGTATGGAAGGAAACCTGGCCAGGCTTTCTGACTAACAATTGTAGCACAGCTTTCTTTCATCAGATTTTGATAACTTCATCAGAGACAGGTACCAGTCTCTGGATTTTGACATTGTCAATTTAATATAACTTGATAAAATCTCTGAATCAGATTAAAAGACTCTGATAAGTTTCACCTTTTAAATTTTTCTTGATGATTTGTGTGAGTATCCTAGGACACAATATGAATATTAATAATAATGTCCAAGGTAACGCAGATCTGTCAGCCAAAACAAAACATTTCCATTCTTTATCTCGTGGTTTTTTTTTTCCACTTATTTTCTCTATCAATGGTGGTTGTTGGAGTACAGAAGCAGTCATGTACCTAATATTTCTCTGTTTAGGTATTTTTGAAAAATATCTGTCAATAATTGTCAATTGTGTGAGCTTCTACAAAACTATGACTGAAGCTAGTTATTTAAAAATAAATCACAGGATAGTTTTTTTTTAAAGATCAATAAATATATATGGACTGCAGTTAAGCATACACTTTTTCATAGTCTGATTTAGGTATTAAAATCAGATTTGAAGAGCATTTTTGAAACAACACATTGTGGTAGAAACAATGGAAATACTAAAAAGTGACTTCTTTCATAGAAAAAGAAGATTTATGTGTATTAGTCAGAGGACTAGTACTTTTCTCTTGTTTAACCACTTTTAGACATTCTCTAAGCTTCCTGTTTAAGTCCTACATAAGTTACTTAAGCCACTGCTTCTTTTATGAAAGGGCAAATCTTGAAGGCAAGGAATACTTGCAAATGTTTTACTCTCAGTGAGAGTGACAGTTACCCAGACTAAAATAACAGTGATACCAAATCTTTGTACACTCATGTGGGACCCATTCTTTCTCGTCTAAAAACCACTGTGGCAGAATTTGTATCAGCTTGTGGCACATTCCTTTCCAGTGGGGCTGCTTTACTGGGGCTCATATTAACCCTTGTAACCTGTATAGATTGACCGTTCCCTGGTCCTTGGCCCCTTTTTGGTTTATCTGACACTCTTAGGGTGCAATAATTAAAGATATAATGTATATCAAAATACATGGCATGCCCCAGTTGACCTCCATCTCACTTATAAGGCAGGATCACTTACAGAAGGAGGAAAGGCGTATAATGAATAGATTTAAAATTCCATTTCTCATTTATTTGGTAGGATGCTTTTTATTTCAAGTTGAATCTCCATGATTCTCACTAATCTAACTGAATCCAATCTGATTGTGTCATCCATGTGACCACGACACTCTTTTTTTTCCTTTGGTAAGTTCATCCCTTGCTGCTCAGCTGCTCAGACAAGAACAGAACTAAAATTCCATTTGCTTCTTAATAGTAGTGAGCAATCATTATTCATTAAGTCTGAGAAATATCTTTAATAGCAGTTTTGCCTGACTTGATCATCTTTCACTGCCTTCTGGAGAGGTTTACTAAGAGATCCTATTTTTCAAACTCTATACTCCAAATTGAATCTGGAGTCTAGTTTCTGATAACATTAAGTGAGATAGGAAGTTAGACTGAAGTTAGATGACACTCTATCATATGATCAGAAAGTTCATTAAGATGACATCCATTTCCTGACTTTCATCAAGTTTCTCAAGCAAATTCTGCTACCAATGACAAAAGGTGTTCATTTGCAATAAACACATACCTTGGCCACAGACTTAGGAAGCCCCTTCTAATATTCTGGTTATGTTTGGGTTTTTGCCTTGATTTTGGAATTCATTTTTGCAATCCATTGTATAACTGAAAAAAATCACTTCTTCCTTGTCAAATATAGATGTTTGTAGATGTTATAATATTCCCTTATAGTCTTTCTTTAGCAAATCTTAACAGTTCTTTTAATCCTTCTTCAAAAGGATCCTCTCTAATCTACACATACCTTCTTCAGATTTTTTTTCTGAATTATGTGTAGTTCACTGACACCTTTCCAGTATTACAGTGCCAAAAGCTGTGTATAGAATTCCATGTGCAGTCTCACCAAAGCCACAGGGAGAAAGATTATCACCTTATTGGGCTGTGATACAATATTTCTCCAACACAGAGCCACTTGCTGTTTTGGCTTCTTCAGATTTTCACTGTAAGGTTTAATTTACCATGCTTGGCTCTCTGGGCTTTCCAGTATGTCCTTTCTATGTAATTGTAGTGCATAACAAAGAACGACTTGGATTTTTGGAGGAAGAATTTAATTCTTAATATTTTTACTCATATTTCTAACATTTAAGAGGGGTTTTTTATGATTACTCTTTGACTAAAATATAAAACTGGCTAATTTATTATGAAATTATATGCTGATATATGAAGTATATGAAATATTTATTTTCTACTTTCTTTAAATTGCCACTGTTAAAACATTGTGGCCTCCTGTTTGTGGCAATTTTTGCTTGCTGTTGCTAAAACAATGGTCATATCTGAGATAATTTCAATAAATTTTTAATAAGATTTTGTGAGAGATGTTTTGCAAAGTCTGTTGATAGATCAGACTCTAAAGACAAAACAAGTGCAATCCCAGAAAGATCTTTCCTGTGTCTGGTTTTATAAGCATTTTGCTATTGATTGAGACTGTGAAACAGAGGGTGAAAAAAAATTCAATGTAGATGAGACCAAAAGGTTGGGAGGGTCTGTAAGGGGGAGATTAAAACTGAAAATGGTGATGGAAAAACGTTGCCAAATGCTGGATAAACATTCTGAAATCAGTAAGGTGACATCCAATACAGGCAGATCTCTAGATGGAAACACGAACACACTGTGAATTGATTAGCTGTGCAAAATCACTGCAGATAATTATCTGCCCATAAACTGAAAAAGAATCACTTCACAAATGTGATGCTGGCTGAAAAAGAAAGCAAATGCTATTCTGAAGTGTGGAACAGGAGTGTGATCTAATTATGCCGTGATTTTTTCTACTGCTCTGGGGTTCTCCAGGACCACTGTCCTCCACTTGCAACATCACACTTAAATGTGTGGACAGTTTGGAGAAAGCTGAGAGAATGCCAGCAAGAACACAATGGTTAGAAATGAAAGGCTGATAGAATTTATTGCTAAAGAAGCAGCTGAATGTAATAATCACCTACAAGAAATGTTGTAATGAGAAAGAAAATTATATGTGGGTTTTTGTCATGGTTTGAGCCTGGCCAAATGCCAGGTATCCCCAAATTAACACACCCACACCCAGGGCTCATGAGTTGAGATAAGGAAACACGGGAGAAGACGCACTTAGAATAGGCAAAACAGGACTAACTTAGGTTGAAAAGTGATCTAATTTATTACTAACAGAGTCAGAGGAGTACATGAGAAGTAAAATAAACCCTTCAAGGCCACTGTTTCTCCGCTCACCCCCCTCCCTCCTTCCCAGCAGCTGCACAAGGGAACAAG
>VZRN01005936.1:4632997-4677673 GCA_013397935.1 Dasyornis broadbenti | reverse complement strand
TCACCACGGCCTGCAGAGGCTGCAGAGCTCCGGCGCCTGGAGCTCCCCCTCCCCCTCCTTCTCCACTGACCTTGGTCTCTCCATGTTGTTTTCCCTCACATACTCTCACCTCCTCCTCCTCCTCTGGCTAAGGAAAAGTGCGTGCACCCATTGTTTTGATTTCTTCTTAAATATGTTTTTCACAGAGGTGTAACCAACATCTCTAATTGGCCCAGGCTTGGCCAGCAGCATGTCCACCTCAGAGCTGGACATGGTGAAGGCTTTGAGAAGCTTCACCGAGGAGCCATCTTTGTGGGCCCCCCCTCCCCCACTAGAAAAACCTGGGCCAAGCTAAACCACGACAGTTTTATTTCCCTGTTTCTACTTACAATAAAAAGAAATAAATTGATCTGTTTGAAACACATGATGTTGTTCTGATGTTAGGAAATCTTTTTGATTTATAGGAAAAGAGTTGGGAGCAGGTTATCTGTGGAAGTTTTGCAAGTTTTGCAGAGAATTTTGGGAAAAGGAAATAGGCTAACTATTACCTGTTCTGTCTCAGAGCAAGGAGAACTCCTCTTAAGGCCTTGTCTAGTTCTCTATGGTCATATACCTCCATGTACATTTCTGTTTCCACCTCTCAGAATTAAAGCAATATAAGCTGAGTCAAAGAGGAGTGACTTGGTACAAACTCCTTATTTTATGGCCCAGCCAGCCTTGGGAGCCCTCTTGCAAACATTAGTCCAGCTTGTTGTAGAAATGCACTGAGGTCAAGTTTCATTGGTAACAACAGTTCATTGAAACTTTTTGGATTCAGCAGAAGTGAAGGTGGAGATCTGGGGAAAACATGCCTGTCTCCAGGTGAGTCTGCCCTAGGGAAGAATGGTAAAAGCTTTGGGACCCTGAGCCAGGCATAGAGAAATAACAGATTTTCTTTGCTTCTTAACTATCCAAACTACCTTTCCTTGTTTCTCTTTTTAACAGAACAAACTTGAAAAAAAAGAAAAAAACCTCAAACCCACAGTGTGGACAGCTCAGTAAAATTTTGAATCATTAGTAAGATAATCTTCCTGATCATTTATTACCTCGTCTAATTTCTCATTAGTGTACCTTTTCTTCTTGATATCTTCAAATATTCTTTTATCCACTGTTTCTTCTTTAAAAAAAAATTCTTTAACTAAAATTACCTCCGTGCACATTCGCTTCATCTTGTCTTTGTCCAGCTTTGCCCATTTATATATAATTCTTTCAATTTCCACAACATTCTTGCTGCCCTCCATTGTTTGAGTAGACATTTGGGAAGCTGTACTGTCTGCTTGGCATTTTCCTTCCTTTATCAGCAGGATTAAATTGTATTCTGATGCCTTTCAGGAGTCTCAGCATCCTTGAACTTCAATATCTACCACTCTAGGAATCCATTCTTTAGCATGCACCAAATGACTAATGGGCACTACCAGGGAGCATCCCTATTATTTAAAATCAGCTCATAGAATGAAAAATTGCAGTAATGAAAGTTACATCCATGTTGAACATTCTTTGTCTAGAATCTTTACTTTTACGACTCATGAAATTGTCTCTTGTATACCTTAATTTTCAGATTTAAACTCCATTATTTTGCCACCTTGCTATATCTAGGCCTTATACAGCCTTCTATAGATATTCAGGAACTATAACCCTAGAATTCATTACGTGTATAGAGAGGTCAGGAGAGAGATATTCCTAAACCACACCAGACCTCATTTTAGTTGTCACTGTTTTGTTGACATGGGTAATAGAATTCAAGTAAAAGGAGTATGAAGAATTACTCCTTTGACAGCTGTCAAACAGGGAAACTGTGAACCCCTCTTTGTTTGCATTTTTCACACTGGTTCTAAAAGGAACAGCAATCAGAAAACCAAACAGAAAACCAAAGCTGGTCATTAGTTTGCATTGGACATCCAAAAGTGTTCGGCCAGCTTGAAGTGTTTCTGTATTTGGTTACTATAACCCTCACTGGATTACTCCATTAGTATTACAGATTTTACCTGAATTCTTCTATGGTTACCTTTCAACAGTTCTGGAATGTCTCAGCCATTAAATTTGCCTATCCCCACACCATTCCCACAAAGCCACAGTTATTACTGCTTTCTACATAGGAAAAATGAGTGTCAGGTAAATGTCATGTTTAAAGTCATAAAGGGCTTGCAGCAAATCCCAGGTCTACAAGAACCCTAACTCTTATATGTTAGTTCAGGTTATTGAGAGCAGAAATACCTGAGGATGGAATTAAATGAAATAACCTTTAAATAATAGGAAAATCATCATTGGCTGTAGCCACTATGCATCCTTCTTCTCTAGGAGCAGGAAGTGGCTTCTGCTAAGTGTAATGAAACTGGTAAAGTTTGACCAAATCAACAGATTCTGAATGTCCTCCTCAACTTTGATTTGAAACACCACCTTTTTAGTAGCTGCAGTCCCTTTAATGAAATAATGCCAGTCAGTTCTGCAGAAAACAGGACACAGCACTCCCAGCTAATAAAACCTGGAATTTGTTGGGACTGTAGATATAGAAGTTCATGATTGAGTGGTTTAAAGAGTAAAGGTTTTATTTGTGCTAGGGATCCATGAAAGACAGGCAGCAAGAAAGGTGAAACCGTAAGATGCAGAGGTATACGTCATCAGGTACTGACGCAGTCATAGGTAGATGCAGGTAAATGCTCTACTTCTAGTTTAGAATAATTTGATAATATTTCTTATCACATCTATGTTTACCATTATACCATTGTCAACAAAATTAACACATGTAGTACTTCTGGAAATTGGGATTTTACAGCTTTTGCAGCCTTCACTTGTAAAATAGTAGCCACAGTTTGAACTTGAAATGTGCCCCTTAGCCTTTTAATTGATGGAATATATTAAGCTGTGGAAATGTAAATAGGCATACAAGGAGAAATCTATTAACTAGATTACATTCTTGATTTACAAAAACAAAGGAAGACTGACAAACAAGACGGATGCTGCCTATGCATTGTCTTATGGGAAGATCCATATGTGTTGGATAAGGGAAGTAATACCCCATCACCCACTCTTTAACCAGCTCTTGAGGAACATGTTTCAGATAATGCATCTAGAAAAAGCTCTGTAGATGAAAGCAAGAGATAGTGGGCACAGACAAAGTCAGCCCATGGACCATAGCATGCAGTGTTCAGAGAACAAAGCAGAGACTGGAAAATGCAATACAGCAACAAAGCAAAAAAGCATATTAAATAGTTGTATGGAGTGAAGTGGACTTGCAATAATAAAAAATATTTTTTGTGACCTCCTCTAAAGTTCCTCTTTCTTCAGCTTATCAGGTTTACTCTATTGATAATTATGTAGAAAGAAAAAGGAGAAACTACTGTCTGTATTGTATATTCTTGGTATAACAGAAGGAAATCTCAGGTGTGTTTAAATTTAATATTTCATTTAATTTTCTTTGCACTGCAGTGGCACTTGGACCACCCAGTCAAGCCAGACATGAATGGGTAGTGGAAATTGCAGATCTGCATTTGCTGTTGCATGTTTTACTTGTTCAGTCATTTTTCAGCCCGTTTTCTTCCTGGGGCCTGATGAGAGCCCCAGATTTGGGCTCAGGCCCCAGAATTACCAAGAAAATGGGCTAATGAAAAAGTACTGTAGTTGACTGCTCAGTAACCAGGTGAAGATGAGATCGATTTGTAGTAAATTTGAACTGTGTCCTACTACAGGAATGAGCAAGTAAAAGACTTATTCCTGTATTAAAGCAAGGTAACAGCTGTGAAGATAGACACCTTTATTTTCCAAATCTCTTGAGCGGACCCTAAGTCAGTCTTACTAAATAGACAGCAAATATTGTAAGATCTGATTAGTGTGTAAGCTGATGGCTTTTTAACCCTAAAGCCTTTATGACCCATCTCAGTAGTCAGGGAGGGTATGTTTTGATGTTGTCCTGGATTACAGTCTACAGTTGCTAGAGAATGACTGACAACTTAGAAAATCAAACCAGCACTTTTAAAATACATACATATATGTGTCTGTGTATGTATTTCTATCCATAAAACTTTAGAAAATCCAAAAGCAACTTGAACACCATGTTGATTGGGTCATATGCTTATTTTATTCCAGCAAAATTCCTGTTTGGTTCATAAAAGTTGGGATAGGATGGCAAAAACCTGTCCTTAATCATCAGAATTGCATTTTTTCTGTAGCAATTTATGTCCCTGGCTGGTCCACATACAAAATTCTTAGGTGTATATCCTATATCTTTTTGCCAGGATCTGAGTCCAGAGAAAATCAAGGTTGGCAAAGAATAGAACTAAAAGAAATTTTCAAATGCTTTGTTTTGAACTAATTTATCAATACTTGGGAGCCAAAAGTAGCTTCAGCCTGTTACTGCAGATGGAGGTCTGCTGAAGACTTTCATCAGGCTTGACTCTTAAGCACATCAGTCATCCTTTAGATACAAACATGTCTGCTAAATTGCAGAAAGTAAAATATGTGGATTTGTCCTTGCTGGAGGAGGGCTTTGAACTATGGGTGAAACTTTGCAAATTGTTTTGTCACCGAATTGTTTCACAAATTTAAGTACCAAAATGAATTAATTTACAACATACATTAATTGCAGGAAACTTTGCTATTTACACAGACCTCAAAAGACCTCAAAAACATCTTAAGCCAATGCGGTAAATAATGTAGAAAGGATCTAAAAATACTGCAGCTGCATGCCATTCTTCAATCATTTTTAAGCTCACTATTATTGCTTATTTATAAATCCCTAGAAATAGGTGTATCTAATAGATCTGCTGATAGATCCTGAACCAGAGTCACACAAATGGCACGTTGTAATTAGACAGGGGGCGGGGGAATGAGTTTGATGTTCTGCCAGAGCTCATTAAAACAGGTTGTGCACTCCAGTGCACAGAACATCGCTCATGACTGTTAAAAGAAGAACATACTACTGGCTGGATAGGGAGGAGAACATGAAATCATTTATCTAAAAACTGAGAAAAAAAATGGAGAAGAATGGGGAAGTAAAAAGAAGAGTGATTCTTCTTTTCAAGGACTGAAATAAGGCTGTTCTGACCATATGTTGGTAAACCAAAATGCAATTGTGTTTTACCATTTATTAGCAGGGCAAAGGTTTTCTGCTCAGAGGTGCCAAGGCCAGAGTCAGTGTCTGTACTGCCTAATCTGACTGGCATTTATTTGGCAAGGTGCACACATTTTTTGGCAGATCTGGTGGTTGCACTTGCCAATCATGTCTATACATTCCTGTGTGCTTATGTTTGACAGTATAAAAAGATGTGTGTGGTGCCATGAGCTGCCATTTCTTGTTAAAGCTAACGCAGTTCTAGAAAGAATTTTATTTAGAGACAACTTTTATGCATTCTTACTCATCCTTCTTTCTAATGGCCAGTTTTTGACCCTGAAGGAAGCTCTTAATATGCAGATAACACAGATCACCACTTGTCCCAGCAAGGCCAAGCGAAACACGAATTGCTGTCTGGCAGCCTTGCCTTTGCTGTGCTTACTTCAGCCAGACAGAACGGACACCCTGCATGTGGTAACTGAAGAGAGGGGAAAAAGCACTGTTGAATGTAGTAACTGACTCACGAAGCTTATTTTGCAAACAAATGTTCTGTAGTTCACAGAAAGGTCAATAGCAGTGAAGGAGGAGCATGTACAGCAAAATAGCCTTAGGTGCATTGATACCAACAAAAAAAAAAAAAAAGACAATAAATATGGTATCAAATACTAAGAAATGGTGATAAATGAGAGCAGATGTAGACTTGAAATGAAGGATTAGGGTAAGCTGTTTAGTAACCAATTAACAAAATTAGTGTAATGAAGCTTTCTGTTAAAAATGCAAGAATATTTCCCTTCTGTTGATTCCCACATAAGAGGAAGCTTTGGTGAGTCTGCAGGTTATTTCAGTCATAGCATGTCAGAGCAGGAGGCCAACTTTCAGCACCTCTTCTGCACAGTTCTTGAGAGAGAACATAGGTCCTTAAAGGTCTAACATTATCTGATAAATACTTCTTTGGCTTTCATAAACTTTGTCTTAGACAGTATAAGTTATTATTCTGTAAATCCTGTACCAAGTAAAATATAATTTTCATTTATATAGGGCCGATGAGAGGACTTATCCCCAGTGTGGTTAAACTGAAGAAATGAACAGAAATTCGGTTAGTAAACAGTATCTCCCAGCAAACTAGATTTGTGATTCCTTGTTTGCATGGTATTCTGATATCCTATGGACATATTGTATCCATATTACAAGAACAACATTACCCCTGTTCATTACTTATTGATCAGAGATAATAAAACTCCCCGGATCCAGGTCTGATTTCAACTGCAATCCTATAAATCTAATGGAAAAGTTGATAACTTTTCCTCAGTAGGAATGGGTGAATTCAGACTGAACTCCTGCCAGCAATTCCTAATCCAAATCATGAACAGATGACCATATATTACATATCAATGTAAGACTACACATGGTGAGGTGAGGTACTGACAGAAATGCTAATGAAAAAAACCCCCTTCTTTATTCTGGGGAAAGCAAATAGCAGAATCAACTCTAAGGCTTGCTTTTGTAGCTGCTCTGGAGTTGGCAGCTGTATGTAGATTGACATTTACTGAGAATCTGGGATAGACATTCTGTCCTGTACACAGTAGTTCCGGACTGGACCTTACAAACCAAGACAACCAAGGAAATCATGGCTATTTGGAAAGGATAGTTTTCATTGCCTCTGCTTCTGCTGCTCTGTTATGGTCTCAGCTACAGTGTTAACTGCTTTTGATCTATGTCAATGGTTGGACGAACTTTGCAAATACATGAAAAAGTTTTCACTACAAAATCCAGGGAACAGCAGAGAAAGGTCCTGAAAAAGGTGAATTTTCAGGCTCTGGGGTACGTTATAACTGGTTAAATGGAGCAGTCAGCTGTGCTATCAGCAGCTCTGGACTAAAAGGTTTTAGGATGTAGATCAAGACCAAATTGATAACTTGTTTAAGGCACCATACAAATTCTCAACTTAGAATAATCAAAACTTGCAATTATTCTTAAGACTAAACATACAAATTAATGGTAAAGGCTGGGAATATGTCCAGGCCTCTACAATACTTCCTACATTTACGTTCTTCCTTATGCAGAGCTTCTCTTTGTAAATGTATGAACAGGTGTTACGATGAACCAGTAAAGAGGTTACAAGAATATTAATTGCTGCTTTGAAGTGTTATCTTTAGGGAAAGGAAATTAAAACATAAACAAAGCAAGTAATAAGTATGCTCCTGAGGCAACAGATAAGACTCGCTCAGAGAAGTTTCAACACTAAGTGACCCAGCATTTTATTGCCACTGAGGGAGCAGAAAGGCTGTCCTCTATCACAAGAGACCATTCCTGAAGTCAGGGAGGTATTTAAAGTGGATACCAATTTCTTGTTGTTCTGAAGTAGGAAGCTGAGAGATTTTCTGCCACTTCTTCACCAGAGGACTATCCTTTAATTAGCTGAATCTGCACATGTCTGGCTAAATGGGTGCTATAGCTGTTTTGTACAATGTATGTGAAGGTCTGGCACATTGTTTGTGTGGTAAACTTGTCTGTCTGGGTACTTGAGACTTTTTTTAACCTGAGTAAACTTCTAGGATGCTTGGTTGCAACTCTGTCTCAGATGGGATAGCATTTGGCATTGTGAAGTTTACATGACAGGTGAATGAAGTCTGGATAAAGGCAAGGAAATTAATCTTTCTTTGGCAAGAATAATTTTGCCATCAAATACAATGGAACAGAAACGATTTTTATCCAGTGTAAGTAAATCTGACTCTTTTCTTTCGGTCACAGGGCTGTCTTGATCTTAGTTATATGGCATGACCCATTCAGAATCAAAGTGCTGCGATAAATTCCCAAGCTCTGGTTTTGGTCCTGTTCAGTCATTTTTGTTTCAGTTCTGGGATTTGACATTTCATATTAACAAATGGTGTTTGTGAGAGAGTGGGCTTTAATATCTGAGTGGGTAGAAGCTTTACTGACCCTGACATTTGACGAAGAGATCATCTACCTACATAAATCAGCTTGGTTACTGGAAGACTTTGTGATGTGTTTATTTCTGAACAATAACATAAGCCAAACAGATACATCAGTAAAGGGAAAGAAAGAACATATCAACAGAAGTCTGAATGGAGACCAAATACTGATGAGAATGAAACCTTATCTTAGGATGCAGGAGTTGGCATTCCCTGCTGCCAACAGCTTTCACAAACCAAAGAAGAGAGAGAAATGTTTTATAAAAATTATAAAGAAGTTGGGAGACCCCCTTAGATAACTATCCACCTACAGGTAGCTGTCCCTGAAAACCCAAACAGCAGGAATAAAATCCAATAAATGCTTATTCTTCAGTACAGCCAAATGTCAGCTATAGGGCTTCAACGAAATGAACAAGCTCTGTCCTGAGTAAATACATATATCAGTAGCTTGGAGCTGCACTATCAAAGAAAAACAGCTGAACAGTGGAACAACAAAACAAAGAAGCTCTGAGGCCTTCCACTGCCTACAGCAATATGCAGTTCAAGATGAATACTCCGCTCATTTCCATTCTAAACTAAACTCTATCTTCAAAGACATCAATATTATCAGTGTCATTACCGCAACTGCAGCATGAGTTTGATGCAATAGCTATTAATTAAACCATTTTGCCTCCTCCGACAACAACCCTAGTGCATGAGTTCCTAATGGAGTTTATCTTATTGTATTTTGATTTTGCTCAGAGCAGCCTTTCTGAATTGTAAGTTACTATAAGGTAATTCAAAGTACAGCAAAGGTTATAGAATACCCTTCATACTTTACCAGCTCATCTGCTTCACAACATTACACACCAGCAGCAAAACAGCCAACTCAATAATGAAGAATGCTGACATTAAAAATAGCATCCTACAATCACACACTCCAAGTCTTTTCACTCCTCTCTTGGTGGTCAGCAAGGTGAACAAAATTGAGAATGTCAAAGACAGAGCACAAACCAGTTAAAATTTCACTTTCAGAGGAAAGAACTACTCATCCTTAAAACATCACCAGCTGTTTCATTTAACACCGCAATGGCGGTTCTGTATAGCTTGGATACTTCTGGATTTAAACAACGATTTTAAACCTCATTGTTTCTTTTGTCAGCCTATAGGTATATTTAACCAGCATGTTATCTAACTTGCTGCTTGAAGTCTTTCCATTGGTACATGAAACAGCAGCAAGATAATTTGCATTGTAGGAGCACAGGTTGCTGCATCATCACTGCACAAGGAGTGATGCCTGTAATGACATCACTGTGGCTCCTGCCTCCTTTAGCTATTGAGTAGAGATAGGACAAGGAATATATGCCTTTTCTTATCTAGCTCTGTCTCCTCTGGTCCTTTGTGTTTTCACAGACCCCATCACAAGCAGAGCTCAGCTGCTCAGCTTCAGCAAAATGAAAAAAGAAAAGCTCAGGGTATCTTCTGAAATCTCTGCTCCTTCAGTCTGTTGCAGAAACTAGCCACAAAAATGTTAAGATTTCCTAATATTCCTCCCAATATTCAGCTCCTTTTCCTAATCTCTGCAATGACAGTTGTTTTCCACCAATTCATGAAAATGTAACCTGATTACCTATAATTTTGGAAGCGGACAATGGGTTTTATAGATCATTGTTATAATCCTTGCAGCTATAGTGGGTGAGTTTCTGCTTCCTCTCTCAAATTATCTAAAGTTTAAGAACTAACCTATCAACGAAGGAAGTTTTGATGTCTATACTCACATATGTATACACAGATAGATACACAGACATACGTTAGTGTGTATGTTAGAATCATCTGTTCCATGAAATTGCTATTTCCTGACTTTGGATTGGGGTATATTTTGAAGGAAAGCACATTCTGGTCAAGTTTCATTTCAGTAATTAGTGAGATATGTGGGCTTGGGGTTTTTTTAATGGAAAAGAAACTAAAATGGAGCCAAATTTTTTGAAACCACAAAATGCTTTGAGTCATATTTGGTTCCAGTTTCTGCTTTTCAGGTTTATCATAACCTGTAAGCCAACATGTAACTAGATTGCAGACATCTGATCCAGCAGCTTCTATGCAAGGAAAACCCCCACTGACTCCTGCTGACTTAAAGGAAGCATCTTATTGCTACTGATGATGAGTTTGAGTTCCTACAAGTGTGAAGCTTTAGGTCCAAATGTGCTGAGAGGCTTAAAAATATCCATGAACAGAACTATAGATAATCAGTGTTGCTGAAATGTCAGAGAAGTTACTCAAAAGTGTCACGATGCAGTTTCCTTATCACTGAAGCTATCCCTGAAAGGAAAGAGAACTACCAGGGCTTCCATAATCTTTTTATAAAATCATTATGGCTTCATCCCTTTAGAACACTTGATACTCTTGGCTCCCTGGAGTGGAACAGGAATGAAGGGAGCATGTGGGATACTTAGTCCTGAAATCTTTGATTTTGAGTTTCAGTGCAAGTTCTGCCTGGGTGATTTAAGAGGTAGATGTTAGGAAGGAGGCTTGAGGATTTAGCCCTATATGTCTCTCTGGTTTGGATTCACACGTATTTAAAACTTCATTATTGTTTTAGTAAAGCTGTTTAAGAATTTGCTGAAAACACTGTCTCCCTTGATTCTTAATGTCTGCAGGATATTTCTTATGATAAATATTAATAATTTTCAAGGACATGGATGAATGCATTTTTATAATTATCAAAAACCAGACATACTGGTTTAGTGTTTAAAATTAATTACAGTATGGAAACCAGCATTCCATAAGGGAATTATATTAACTCATCAGAGTGAGTTCATTTTGCCTTTCAATTTACATTTGTTGGATTTTATTTACGGATTTTGTATTTAACTTCTAAGCACTCACTGAAATCTCAGGTTTTGTAACTAGAGGGCCTTATTCCTCAATGTTTGACTCAATGTGTATTTAATTTAGATCACCATATATTTGAACCTGTTACAAGTACATAAATACAAATAATTTCGGGGAGAATAAGCGTAACATATTTTCAAAAAGTTCTTTCAGTTGCAACATTGTTTATGGTATGACAGTGGAAGATAAGTCTTTAAGCATTTTAGATAGGTTTTCCTTCAGGATACCTCAGTTTACCATGTTAGTGAAAGGCAAAGGTGAGCAAGAATAAATGGCAGTTCGATAATACTGATTTCAAGGTCCACTAAATGTCCAATCACCTTATCTTCTTCCCCTGTGTACTACAAAAAAGATTACATTTCACCCAAGAAATGTATTTCATTGGCCATGCAGTGTTACCAACAATCTTTTTCATAGTGGGAATGATGGTCTGATTACACTTAATTGCAGAAGCCTGTGATAAATAGGAACCAGCTGCTTAGTGAGTTTCATCAGGTACCTCTCAGCATTTCACCTGGACTTTGCAGATTTCCCTGTTGCCATAGGGACTAATTCTAGCTTCCCAAATCTGTAGCACTGAGACTGGTGAGGAGGTTACAGGTTATGGCTCTAAGTGAGCTGGCAGTGGAAGGATCTCTGCCAACACCCATCTGCAAGAAGTGCCAAGCTTATCTGGTGCATGAGAGAACAGCAATAGTAACTAGGGATGGGAAAGACTCAGGTAAGGGTTGATGTGCACTAGAGAGTACCTGTGGGGTGGGATTATTGATGCAGGAAAGCAGTACAAAATGCAGGAAAGCAGTATAAAAAAAGTCTAAAATATCATAGAAAAGGGTTCTTATATGTAATGTGTGGAAGCAGAAAATCAAGGAATGGAGGAAGGACCTGGACTGCAGTTGCTCATGTGACACCTGATTTGACTGAAGGTGTTTTCTTTCTGTTTGTGGAGACAAAGGCTATTCATCCCAACACTGCTGGTGTACTTCTGACTCTTTCAGAACACTGAAGAACTGTAATAAAGAAATTGTCTAGCCGTTTGAGAATTCATAAGGATTTGTCCTTTAGCTTCACGGTGATATGTCTTACTGCAAGGGGAGGAGCCACATTTCCTTACATCCCCCAGTGACCACAGCATGGGAGAACAGTCCATAATGCTTCTAAAGAACTCTTCCTTCATAAAACAATGTGAAAATCCAGGTCTGAAGTATTTTTTCATTTGAAGCCCCACTGTACCCCACATAGGTCATTGAGAAGGTCCTCAGACGTCCGAGTTTTCAGTTTAGTGATTACTGAGAGACTCACAGCAGTTCCACAGTTATCGTGATTTCAGCTCCAAAATTTTTAGCTGCATCCCAATCCGCTGCATATTTTGGAAGTAGTTTAGGAACTGTAGTTCCCTGCAGACTCTGTTTTAGAGTCTCCAAACGGTTACTAATGTATAACAAAAAGGGACACCATTTTAAGGGCAGTTCTACAAATACAAGATCTCAGCTCTAATGCATTCTACTTTAGAATCTCCACCCAATCTCCCCATCTGTTTAAAGATTGGTTTGGTTCTATTAGCAAAAATAGCACTGAAAGTGGGCACCCTTGACTAGTCTCCCTCGAAAGTCAAAATTGAGATAGTATTGTGGCATTAGTATGCATCCTTGCTCAGAACAGTGTAACTGATGCAATACATTTACAGCAAATTTTAAAGTTTCCATCACAGTAAAGAGAAACTGTCATTCAATCCAGTGAAATGCTTTCTCAGCGTCAAAAGATGCTATTACCACAGGGCTGGCATCATTTTTCATCTTAAAGAGGATATTAAATAAGCACAGCAAATTCGTGCAGGTGAGCCTACTGTACTAAACATAAAATAAAACCACGCATTGTTCGGGATGAATTATTTTAATGCTTATACTTTGAGTCAATTGGCCAATAACTTTGCCAATTTGTTAATACCTGCATTTAGGAATAAAATGGATCTATGTAACCTATATTGCTATATGTTTCAGTCTGTTTCAATGTTGCCAGAATCAGCACCCAGCAGTCTGCAAAGTATCTGCTGGTCAGCACCTGGTTTGCATAATGTAGTGTTGCAAAGATGAAAAAAACAGCCAAGTTCAGCTGGCAAAAAAAAAAAAAAAGTTCCCCTTTTGAAATGTGAAAGCTAACCTTGCCCAATGATTACAAGATTTATGAACAATTCAATAGCAATAGACTACAAAAGTGATAGGTTGGTCCACATGTACACAAAGACTAAGCAGCTTTGGATGAGATAAAAGATAAGGTGAAGATCCAGCTTAGATCCAGAGCTGTATTTTCAAAACAGCACAGCATGCTGAGCAGTAACATCTTTCTACAGAAATACTTCGGTTTGAGTTTAGGAACATATTTTAATCACACAGTTTTGAATAAATAGCTTCCTGCTTCATGGATCTTGAGCTCCAGGCAGAGGGAAGCAAAGATGTTATTTCCCTTTACACCACTTCTTTATTAAGATTCAGAAATTATATTTCACTTACATTAGGTATGATCAGGGAGCATCCATTGCATACCATGCTTTCTGTATGCCATCTTCAGCTTCCGCTAAATCCTAATTAGCTGGCTTGAAGTGTCAGCAGCCGTGGGCAGCTTTAGGCCCCAAAGATTTCTTTTCTGTTTGTGTGAGTGAAACTGTGCAGATCAGACTTAATACTTTTTACAATGTTTTGATTGACTTCTTGACTGTGATGCTAAGACATTGTATATCCCTGACACACCCTTCAAAGTGCTTCCCATCCTGCACTGTTTCCATATTTGCTGCATATACCCTTTCTGCCCTCCTCTAATTCCTTCCTCTTCCTCTCTCACCTTTCAAATATGTTAAGTTGTGAAGAGAGCAGTCTTTCTTCTTCATGTTAGTTAATAATATCCAGACTGTGAAACTAAAACTTACAGTACTGCATTTCTAATTAATCAGAAAGACAAAGCTTCAGACAAGAAGCTGTGCTAGCAATCACCCAGTGCTCTGTTGAAAAGCAACTTGCCAAGCAGACCAATCATTAGCCAATTACATCATGGAGCTCTGTATGGAGTGGATTTGGGACATACGTGTTAGAGCAAATGGTGGGAAAGAATGGCCAGGGAGGTCCTAGTCCAACTGCTCAATGGCTGAACAAAAGAAAGTATAAAAGAAAAAAAAAGTCAAGTGGTTTTAGTTGAAGATGAGGGTGGGGAGTTTTGAGAACAGTTTCTGTCAGGTGTTAGTTGTAGGTGTAATGTGTTGGAACAATCAGTGCAGCTGATTGGAAAGTACTGCAGTGATCATGGCTGCTGGATGTTTCTGGTTCAGGTCTGCATGGTTTCTTGTAGGTCCTTGTGCCTTGCTGTCTAGAGAGGTGATACAAAGCAAAAAGGGCTGCGCAAAGCCCTTGCAAAACCTGAGGAAAGGAAACTGCAAACTAGAGCTGGACCATATGCCTAAAACATTTGCTAATAGAGGCTGGCTCAGTTTCTCGTGAAATGAGCCTCTACATAGCCCATCTTTGTCTTCTGGTGAGAGTGAAGAAAACAGTTTATTTCTAATGCCCATTAGTCTCCGATGTGTCTCATCAGCTTTTGATAACTGCTGATGGTAATTCAGGAAAGACTGTGAGGTTTCATAACTTATGGTAGCTAGAAACGTGCAGAATCAGAGTTAAGTAATGTTCTAGGCCAGCATTTGTATGAGGTCACTTCCCACCCAATTCTGTTTGAAACTTCTTTCAAGCTGAGATGGGAGATGTTGCTATTGCAGCAATCCAGGGGTGATACTGAAAAATAAGAATTCTTGGGTTTGAGAAATCAAGAAGGTTCAGATTTCCAAAACAGCCTTCTAATTTTCAGTGCCCAACTTCAGGCTTTGTGGGTTTCAATACCCAAGGTACTGAATATTCATAGCTATAAGGTGACAGCTTGGAGTGGAGTGAGAAGCATTCCTTACCTTCACTACACAACAGTCTACTGGAAATAGGGATGAAGCCACATAGATTTTGTGAGAAGTAGTTAGTGTGTAGACAATCCTTGAATATGAATAGGGCTTAGGAAAAAATTTTTGAGGATCCAAAGAAATTTACAAAGTCAGTAGTTTCTTTGATTAAAATGATTGAGCTAGCTAAACAAACAACTCTGGTACATAATTCCTTCTCTCCTCACTTAGGAAGAAACACCGTCTATATTTGCTTACCAGCAGGATATTAAAACACATACCAAAAAAAATCTCCAAAAGCAGTGACAGAACAAATATAGAGCAACTATTACATTATTTCATACTACTATATCATGCCCATTTATTCAGTTCTCTGCTAAGCTTTGGTTCTTCTTTACTGTTTGCAAGTTCTTAAACCACAACCTACAGTCCTTCCACCCAGCACACTGCTCATGAGTTGGAGCTGATGTGCAGATGGACCTGAGCTCCTCTGCACAGGCTCCAGGCTGGGTGATGTGAGCCAGCTTCATCCCAGAAGGCTTTAGTCACAGTAATGTGGTTCTGTGCCTGAGTTAATGTGCCAGAATAGATGTGCTTTCAGATTCCAAGCTCCGCATTTTCCAGACCGATATTGCTTAGAAGCAGAGATGCTCTCATTTATCAGTGGACAGAAACTGAACCTGCTGAAGTGGAGGAGCCATTGCTGGAGAGTGACTCAGGATTGTGACAGAGATGAAGCAGTAGGAGACTGAGCAGAGGAAGCTCAAACAATGAGCAAGAACAGCTTGTGTCACGTTACCACCTGTTCCTTTGACATCTGAATTTATGGTCTAAACCAGAAATGGCCTAAGGCCTCATTTATTTGAAGTCAGGACAGAAACAGCACATGCTCTACAGAGCTCAGCTTCACATTTCAAGTACCAAGCACATTCAAAACTGAACAAACCTTATGGAATTTAGGAGCTTTTGGTAACAAATAAAATTAGATACCATGCAAAAACTAATGTAAAGGAAAAGATATCAAATTATTCCCTTCTAAACTAAAATAAATCATAAACAAAAAGGAGAAAAAGTAAATAGATAAATAAGAGTGTTTGAAGCCAAATGTGTTTCCCACCAAGGAAATAATCAGATGGCAGTAAAAGCACTGTGGCAAAACTTGAGTATGTTTCTGGCACTGTAGTTTATGGGAAAGAATAGATATATCATCATCACCTTGAATAAAATATATACCACAATTGGGAAAAGTACAGGATTTTTTAAAGCTATGTCACTTGAATAAAAACCATGAGGCAATTGGTGATGACAAAGGCTAGGGAATGTGATAACATGTATTAACAGCAGTTCAAAGAAAGAAGGGTACAGCTGCTGCAGGAAATGTTGGATCCAGCTCTGCAGCTGAGCTGAACTTGGTCCTCTGCCCTGAAGTGTTAGAAAGAAAAATGAGTGTATGTAGCCATGGATTTGCTCTAATCCATGATTTGAGGATGCCAGAAGGCACCCAAGATATCTATTCTGTATGGAACAGAAATGACTTGTTTTCTGTATTTGTTTAAGAGTGATAAATATCAATAATATGGTAAAATGTTTAAACAAGGACACAGAGCATTGCAAAGAAAAATAATCCATCTGTTTCAGCAGCTGGTTTGAAGCATCCAGTCAGGTATCTGTTGCAGCGAAGAAACTCTCCCAGTGTTTCAGGCTAGTTCCTACAATACTCGTTTATCCTGGCCAGAAGAGTTGTCTGGGGTGGTTTGCAGGACCTGTTTTGGACACAGGAAAAAATTTTATAGACTCTCTGTACTCTCTTGTAGGTTCAGATTCCATTTTCAATTGCAATTAACCAGGTAAGCTACATAACCATGGTCACTGTCTATGTACCTTTCAAATGACTGCACCCCAGCCTGTGATCTCAGGTGTCTGGTAGCAGAGGTCTGTCCCCATCTAACTCTGTAAATGCCCAGAACCAACACTGTCTTAACAGGCAGCTCAGCTGAATGGAGAGACGCTCCTTCAATCCCTGTTGACTTCCTTGGGAAACAAGAGCACTCAGGATCTCTCAACACTAAGATCAACCCCCCAGGACTTTATTTATGTATCTATCTCTGGAGTATGCTGGGTAAATGGAAGACATTTGTACATTAAAAAGGGAGCACACATGACTCAAGCACAAAATTGGTGAGCTATGACAGGAGTCACTGACAGCTACTTTCACACTGTACATTAACAGACTTATTGCTCTGAATTAGCATATATGCATATATAGTGATACACTATGTGAATAGTAAAGATGATTTCTATAAACTTGTAGATAAAACAGTAGCAATATAAGATCTGTGTAGCTTGGTCACGGAAAGACTTGATTCTGTGACTATGTCTTTTCAGTTGGATGCCAGTGGATCCCCTTGTTGCCACAGCTGTTGTTCAGCCTGTCATCATAAGCAATGTTTGTGTTCATGTTAGAAATAGCAGGAGAGTTTTCTATCGACTTTCTAATAATACATAAAGAACTGCAAACCAATCCATAATGAGCACTTATCCTTTTTTGCTTCCTTTTTTTCTCAAAGGCTTCATGTCTGATATTTGCTTGGTAAGTTTTTTGTAAAGTTTAGAAATTCTGTTTCATTTAACACTTTGACTTCCTCTTGGTGTAGCTTTTCTCTCCAAAGGAACAAACATATTTACACTGAAAACTGAGCCATTCAGGATCCTCTTGAGATCTCCTATATTACAGAAAATATATCTCCATATTCAAATTTATCCAATCTCTCACCAAATCACAGTAATTATGTCCTTAGTTGCTTTAGTCCATGTGTTAAATCTGTGCTCTGTTTATAGAGAGGATGTTAGCCTTTCTTCTCATGTTTTGCTAGTGAATTGTAAAACCAAAAGCCATGAAGAAGTCTCTGGTCATGCCTGTTTGGCTTGCACAAGTGGTACTAGGTACACTCATCTGAAACCTCCTGTGCTTTCTTAATCTTCAAAGTTTCTGACTTTAGATGATGAATTTTGAGTACATTGTATATTCCAGGATATATTTTGTTTAACTTCTCCAAAAAAGTGATTAGAATGAAGCACAGTGTTTCACGTGTGGTTTTAAAGCAGATGAGTCAGTTCAGTTGAGCTAGACATTGTTTCTGAAACATCCAATACCTTTATTTAGATTGGGGAGAAAACTGAGAAATAAGAAGAAAAAAACCAGCAGATTCAGCAGATCTTATCTCACTATTTCCCCCTCCTGTTTTCATTTGCACTTCTATTTCCATGCAATATTTCTTTATGCATCTATCACTGTTTGCTTCTGTCAGAAGTTCAAAGGCAGCCTGCTTTCATAAAGGAGAGACAGTATTGACTGATCTATAATATTGTTTCTACCTTTTTTGACCAATCCTCAATGCATATTTCCAGTTTTGAGAAGCATTTCATGAATCACTGGGCAGTTTGAAAAATCTATAGCATAGGCTCATTACTTTGCTGGCTGCTGGATGTTTTCCATTGGTTGTGTTGCAAGGCAAAAATGCAGCCCTTTCTCTCAGGAAAAAGAGGTTAACATTTCATATATACATAAATAATAAAATACATGGAGGTGATATATTTCATTTCCTACATACCTTTGACTGCCCTGCTGTCCATTAATCCACACAAACTTCCACCATATTCCAATCTCCTTAGCACCTTTAGTCTCACTTTTCTAGGTAGTCAGTGAAAAAAAGCTTGCTTCTTTCCTCTGAAATGTGGCACTCCCAGCCATCCTCCCAAATGTCACTGGCTGCTGGCCCAGGACAAGCAATATTCAGTTCTCTGCTAGAGATCATGGTTTAAGCTCAAACCTCATGAAGCTGCAGAAGTGGGAGCTTTATACTTCCAAGCGAGCTCCTTGCCCCAGCAAACAGAGAGGGATAAAATGTCTATTGGAGTTTATTTCACTGCGGCCAGGAGGCCCCAGTCTCAAGCAGACAGACCTAGGGCTTCACAGACCACAGAATATAATGGAAATGACAAAATGATGCAACTTAGCAGGCATCACTTTTAGATTAATTTTAATTTTTTAACAAATATTTTCTCATGTTTACCCACCTACAGAATCTTAGTAACTCAGATTCTTCATTTCAAAGGCATAAGGATATCAAAGTGGTCCTGACACAATTAACCTCTCCTCTCCGATCTATTTTAAGCACTTCTATCACCAATATTTTTCTGAAAAACACCTTCATACACATAGTGTGATGGGAATGTATTTAAGTGCTTTCAGCACTCCTGCAGAGTGACATGTAGAACTTACCTAGAGTTTAACTACTATATCACACCAGATCCTTTCTCTTCTCACTCTTTTGTGAGGGGTAGCAGATAAACAAAAACTTCCTTTTTCTCATTCTCTTTAGAACTAGGTACAGATCTAAATCAGTTCTCTAAAATATTATCTTTTTTTTTTTCTTTTTGCAGCAAAGGAGCCACACTGCCATCAATGAGTCACAAAATAATTGAACATTTAAGGCTGTCTGGGCTTTCATTCTGAGGAGGTGACAGGGCTGAAGGGTAAATGCAGCTTCCAATTTAGAGGCATTCTGTGTACCCTGCCTCTGGTCATGGTGAAAAGGACATAGGGACAGCAAGGTCACACAGGTAGTAGACTGTGCACTCAGAGAAAACAACATCTAGATCATCAACAGAAACACCAGCCATTGCCCTCATCCCAAATTCCACTGAATATTTTGGCTACCAGTTGCTGGGGTATGCTGGCATAGAGGCTCTTCCACTTGAGTACTCATTCCAGGCCAACCATAATGTGGAACGTATGTTTATAATTTTTTGTTATATTAAGGTGTAAATTATGCTACATCCACTCTATATGAACTTGATGAGATATCAACCATAGCTTGAAAGGGTTATTTTATATCTATCTAAGGAAATCTCTGAAAGATAACCTGGGCTAAAATACATTATGAAAAGGTAGTTATTTCATACATCCAGACATCTCAGGGGAAATTGCTGTTTGAGCAGTTTTATTTAGGAATCAGTGAAAGAGGTCTGTTGCTCCAATCCTTTGTCAGTTTTGAAAGGTTTGTCTCTCTCTGCACTACTACTTTTTACACGGATTTCTCACTCTACATGGATTTTTATGTTGTCATTAGCATCTTAGGCCCTCCTGAAGCTGCCACAAGCAGATTTTTACTCCATCTGGCTATTTTGTCAGCCTGCAGCTACCAGAAAGATGAAAATGAGAAGGGTAAGTTGAAAGAGGAGACAACCTAGTCCATTCCCTGCAAATGAAAAGCTCTCCTCAGTCAGACTTGGTTGAAAAGCCACTACCATTCTGCTACTTCTTTTTGTGCTAGGGAAAGCAGCTGTTTATGTTTTAATCTGTCTTTACCCCCAAGCTCTAAGGAGGAATACAAATGTATGGATAGTTCATTATCCCTTGCATATAGAAAATAAATTGGTTGAAGCAGAAAGTCAAATGGACTTTAAGAAATTTTCTGTATTGACTTGTTTCCAAGTTGATTAAATGCTTCTAAGTGCAGCCTATGCTCTTCTCTTTGCAAATCTAGCTATTGCGTATACAGATTCATATTTACATGTATGCAGATTCCAATAGTGTTAAAGAAACCAAACCTCCAGATAGCTAGAACTATTAGTTGATAGGAATTTAAAATTAAATTAAATAACCGGGCTATTTTCCAGATGATTTCTAAAGTTCCCATGCTTACACAAAAACCTCTGTAGGATTTACATTACACTACTGTATTTGTTTCACTGAGCATTTGACTGCCAAGAATACGGTCTATGACCAACATGGCAATCTAATTAAATATTTGACAAGCAGAAAGCTGGACATTATTCAAGTCAAGCATTAAATTAGAAAATTAAGTTTGTCTCCTTTATCAGTAGATTTTTAAATCAGCCTATTCTACCAAAACCCATAAGTTTAATGAATTTGGTCAGACATACTGTGTAACAGATGTCTAACATACAGCCATAAGCCTAAATCATAAAAATGAAGCTTCACTTTGGCACGGCAAAATATATACGAAAGGCTTAGAAAGGTCAGTCACCAGCAACCTGCTTGCTGGTAGTTGAGAAACAGCACTGTAAAATGCATGAGCTGCCTTTTGTAGTCTCTTACAGCAAGCCTTGGAGAGCCACAGATAATTTGCTTTCAATGATTCATCAAGTTGGCCCTTTGTTTCACTAATCTGAGTGTCAAGTGCAACCACATAATAAAGAAGTACCAAGACCTGATAAGATTCTTCTTATATTGCTCTGTTTGTCTTATCAACTGGTACTGTTGAAACCAACCCCACAAACTGCATAAACAGCAATATGGCATCTTCTGTGAAATGATAAAGCGTGTTTACTGCGCTACTGTCTGATGTACCACACCTTCATGTTTCTTTTTCCTTTCTTAAAAGGCACAAAATGCTGCATGCTGTGCCCATGCTAGAGATGGCATTTGTTTCACTGTTAGTCCTCCAATGAATTAGTAAAGATAAAAAATGGATTTCAATGACAATTCCAGCCTTGAGAAAGGTGCTATTGTGACCATAGTTGAGTTACCCTGCTGATGGTTTTCTCCTTAATGTAATTTTTAATACTATATAGCTGTAGGTTAGATGTGAAGCCATATATTAGAACTGTTATTTCCATGAGTAGTTTCAAGTGAAATAACCTCATGATTAGGAGATAGATTTTTTTTTTAATGCTGTCAGTCTAAATAACTTCATAAGAGATCCATCCTAAAAATGGCTTGTTTAGAAAGGGCACATTTATAAACATGGAATTTCCAGAGCAAAAGATCTATGTAATTTGAGGTCTGATAAAGTTTTCACAACTGAACTATACCTTACTAACACAAAGAAAGAATAAAAAACTTTAGAAGGCTGCTTGTGAGAGTGGGAAAATGTCCGCCTTCAGAAACCAAAGAGATGGCATGGGGAGCAAGTCTGTGAGATTTGCTTTAGAAGACGAAGAAAGCTTCTGTCAAAAGGGTTTGAAACCGGTTGTTAGAGCTTGGGAAAGATTGTGTGAGAGGGTATTGTCAGCGCCGCACAAGGAGTTGAGGGCGTCGATTTTTTTCCTAACGTGAAATTAAAGTATTGCCTGATCACTGCCAGCTCCAGGAAACCCAGGTTGCGGTGGGAGGAACGAGAAATTTCCCGCTAGGGAAAAATACAAATAATGTAACGTCAGGGTCGTGCCCCGGTGCCACAAGCAGGACAGAGGCCTGGGCAGAGGGAGGGAAGAAGGCAAGGAGCTCCTGCCCCCGCTCCTGCTCGCTCGGGGCCGGAGAGGCGCCGCCCGCCGGTGCCCGCCCGGTGCCCCCGACGATCCCGCCGCTGCCGCCCCCCCGCGCCGCGGGCTCTCCGGCGGAGCAGCGCCCGAGCGGGAGGCAGAAGTTAACTTCCACCTGCCCTGAAGTCGCCGCTGCGCCGGCAGCAGGAGGCGGAGGCGGAGGCGGAGGCAGGCGGGGCAGCCGAGGACCCGGCTCTGGCAGGCTCCGAGGGTCCGGCCGAGTGTAATTCCCCCCTAATCCCCGCCACGGCAGCGCTTCCCTGGCCGAGCTATGTCTGCGGCTTCCCCGCCATGCCGAGCCTAGCGGGGAGCGGGAGGACTGGCGGCCGGGAGGCGCACAAAATGAAGACCCTGATGGTAAGTGCATTGTTGGCACGGCTCATCCCGGCTCCGGCGGCGGGGAGGAGAGCAGGGGAGAGGCGCGGAGCGGGGCTGCCCCGAGCACCCTGCACACGCTCCAGCCTTCCTCGGGCTGCATCCCCGCGGCTCTCCGGGATCGCGCGAAGGCGACCGAAACCTCCGTGGCGGCGGCCAAGAACTTTCCGCCTGCTTTCTTTTATTCGTGTTGCTCGTGGTTTGGGGGTTTTGTGTGTGTGTGCGTTTTAAGAAGCGTATAGAAAACCGATATGCTTAAAGGACGAGGCTGGAGGTAGCTGGGCGGGGGTAAGCGCTACAGTCCCCAACACTCGTTATAATACACGAATGAGATGCCCAAAAGGGGTCAGCGGCAAGGGAATGAGAGGCGCGGGGTAGCCGGGCGCACGGAGGGGAGAAGAGGCGAGGAAGCAGGGCTGGAGGAGAAGGCGGGAGGCTCGGGAGCGGGCTGGCGAGGGAGCAGGAGAAGGACGGAAGGGATTCCCCAGTTCTCTTTCGGCACTTCTGCCGGGTGCCTGGTAGGTGAAACTTGCGGGTGCGCCGGCGGGGAAGAGGCGCGCCCCGCTGGGCCCCGCGGCGGGGGGAGCCCGCTGAGCCGGCTCTCTCTCTCTGCCCCCCGCAGCGCCACGGGCTGGCCGTCTGCCTGGCGCTCACCACCATGTGCACCAGCTTGTTGCTCATGTACGGCGGCATCGGCATCGGCGGGGGCCATCCGGAGCCGCGGCGGCGGCAGCAGCAGGTGGCGGCGGTGCCCAGCCGCCCGCCGGAACGCGGCGAGCGCCACCCGGCTCTGCCCGTCGGGGCCGGCCTCCTGGAGGGCTACATCAGCGTCCTGGAGCACAAGGTGAGCCGCCGGCCGCGGGACCGCCCCTCTCCCGGGCCCTGGGGCAGCCGGGACCCCGCGCTGCCGCGGCCTCCCTCGGGCAGCACCGACCCCGACCCTGCCGAGCTCTCCCTCCTGCGCCCCGTGAGATGCCCGGTTCCCCTCGGCGGGGTGGCCGTGCCCTGCCTCCCTCGCTGTCGGGGTTGGCTTACGCGGCCTTCGGGTGCCGTCGCGCCTGGCCCGAGGGCAGGAATTACCGGGATCTGAAGCCGGGCTCCAACCCGCGGTTGGGCATTCATGCGGTGCTGCTTCTCTTCTCCCTTGCACAGTAGAAGATGGGGGGGGTGAAGTATTTTGTTTCTAATGTTATATGCCCTAGGTACAGTACAAATGTTTATGATTATATTAGTAAGGGTTAAAGAATGAAGTTTATTTACTGGAAGGCAATGTCAATAGGTAGGTGATTATTCTTAGCTCATTTTGTCATAGAAAAATGAAAAAAAAGTCTCCTGCACAAATGACCTTTTCATCCCCCTTCTGGGAAGCAGAAGTTGTCAACCATAGTTTCCATTCTAGAAATTGGGGGCACTTCTTTAGTGGTGAACAAAATGATGTCCCTCCCCTTGACAGAGGAATTACTAGGCTGTATTGTCAGACTATAAAACTTGTTTACCAGAGACAGGCAGACTAAGCTTTGATAGCTCACAGGACAGATGTAGTCACATAAAGTGAGCAAGGTGGCACATCCAGGCCAAAGAGATACTCGAGCTTCAGTAATTTTCTCAGAAGGCAGATTCCTGTACTTCTTGTGTGGTGTTTGGTTTGTTGCTTTCACCTGGAAATTCCAAGGTCTCCTCCCTTGTCCAAAACCCCAGATAATGTTTAGTACACGCACACATCTTGTGGTAAAAATTTACTGTAAAAATAAGCAAGGGAAATGAGGATTCTCAACTTTCTTATGTTTTCACATCCAGGCTGACAACTTTCTGAAAGATATGTTGTCAAACAAGTTACTGGGCTCAGTTTAGAGGTACTGTGTGAAGACTAGTGACTTTGATATACAGAGATTTTTATTGTTCCTTCTGGCATAACTTTCTATGCAAGAGTTATCTGTAGGGCTCTTAGCACAGAAAAATAGCACATGATGGTGCCTTGTAGGCTTTATTTGCTTTCTGACATGGTTCTCCTGGAAATTCTCAAATGTAATGTCTATAGAAAAAGCAAGTTTGGCCATGGGCTTCCTACTCTCTGAGCTGTGCTCTTGTAATTCTTTTGTTCTTCTTGAACATGACTGTAGTGATATGTGTACATGCACGTGAACATGATTTTTGTAAACTGCAGTAATTGAAAAGGCTTCTCTGGATTTTTTGGGATGCATGTGTGAGTAGTCTTCTGACTGATAACTCCTTACACTGGTTTCTCCAGAATCACAAACACCCCTCATTAACAGGCCACCCTTAAAATCACTGTTCTGTGTTTATTATTTTCCAGGGTAATTTTAATGTTTCCCTGTGTTTTGGAGAAAGATGATTCTCTGGCTTTTTAATATATTGTAATATGGCCCAAACCCCACAGATACTCCATTTCTGAATTTCATTTCACACAGCTCATGCCTCACAGTAATAATCCGTTGAAGGTTTAATAACTTTTACACATAACTTCTGTGGGTCAAAAAGAATATTGTACAATCTCTGCTGTGTTTCCAGCTTGCTTTGTCATATTTTAATGCACGTGAGATCATGCAGAGAGTTGTGCTACTGTCGTATACAGAGCAGTGAAGACACTGCATTACCATAAGGAGATGATGGGGAGAAAGGAGCTTTGTCTCTTAATAATGTATTTGGTTTTGTATTTTAATTTGGTAATCCGTGTACTTGACATGGATTTACAATCCCAGAATACATAGGTTTCATGTATAATAAAAAATGGAGAATGCAAAAGATCGCAGGCAATTCGTGGTTTGGAAAAAGAAGGGTGCAGGATTGGTGATGGTGAGAATAGGGAGAGAGATAGCAAGAACTGAGGAATGATGATGATGTTCAGAGAACATGTGGTTTGGGTGGTACACTAAACTGCAGAGAAGACAGCTTGAATAGCAAGTGAAATGAGGGAATTGGGGAAGTTTAAGGAATGTGGAGAGAGCTGCAAGAAGAGAGCAAGGTAAAATTCTGTAGCTGTGAGAAGGACATGATATTTGAAGAGACAGGTAGGTCTGGAAGGAGATGAGAAGTATCTGTTGTTTGAGGATAATAGGCTTGCAAAGGTAAGGGAGAAATTACTTCAGAAATGGTACATGTTAGTTTGATAGCCCAGGAGTGATGGTGTGAAATGACAATGAATGGTAGAATTTTTACAATATAGCTTCCTTAATTTCCTATGTACAATCTTGGAATTATCTGTCAGGTTGAATGACCTGAAGCTGAATGACCATTATACAAAATTCATCCTTGGTATGTGCTCATGCATGAATGACAGGTAGCAGTAGACTGTGTGTCTGGATTATTCTTGTCCTTGTTTCTGGATCCCATAGTTTGCTTTAAATAGGAAATTCTCCTTTCATGTTTTAGTCATTCTGGTGCATTTAATGAGAGTAAGTATGCACGTATATGTAGAAGCTGTATGACAAGTACTGAAGTTAGTCTTAATCCATAATCACTGTGTGAGTATTGACACACAAGCTGTATAAGTATGTAGTAGTATAGATGTTTCTCTTCAGGGATAAAATTTAACAATTGTTCTCATTGTGAAATATCATGTATTGCAAATGTCTATCACTACTAGCAGTACAGCTCATTTAGTAGTGCTGGATGATCATGTATGGAGACTATTTGCCAGAAAATCTGGGCACTTAGTAAAGTAACAATGATTTTGAAACATAGCCTGCAATATTGTAATTACTGATTATTTTTCTCCTTTTATTTTATATTCAGTAAGAATTGTAGGTCCTCATCCATCCTGTCAAGATAAGCAGGCAGTCTCTTAGAATACAGTAAAATATGTCTTTTTTTTTTTTTTTACTGGGTTGAAGGTTTTTTTTTTTTCAGGAGTTTCTAGTCTTTGCCTTCATGGTTTCTTCAAGCCCATTTTTTCCATGGGTGAAACATCAGAGTTCAGAACCCCTGTACTTAGCTTTAATAGCCTTTCACAGTTTAGCAGTGCATACTTAATTTTTGTTGAGCTGAATTCCTGGAATAAAAAAATTCAGAAATGCTGTGGATTCAGAGATGCAAGTGGATTCTTGTCATTTCACCTCTGCATGTCCCATAGTAACAGCAGTTGACAGACATTGTTGATGGATGTTTGAAATGGATAAATAGTGTCTCTTTTTGTTCCCAATAGCCAGATGTTGCATCCTAAAACAATCTCACATTTTGAACAGAAAATATGGTTTTCTGGTAGTTGCTATTGAGAGGTCAAGGACTGAAGCAAAGTCAAGAAGTGGCAGCTTCTACTTTTAGGAGCTGTTGCTTCCTACAGAGGCACGCTGAGAGTAGCACTGCTTAGCTACTGCATTTGCTCTGCAGTTATAAAGGACAAGAGTCCTGCACTGTCAAAGTGATGTTTTTCATGAATTCTTTGAGTGTAATCCTGAAATTAAAGAGGTTTTGTCACTGGCATTGAGGGAAGCAGAATTATGCTCTGCTGTGGGGAGGCATGGGGATAAGCCTCTCTGTTAGTTTATCATAGTGCTAGCAAGAAATTACAATGCTAATATTTTTAAAGCAATTACTGCATACAAATAAGTGACTGTTAATGAAAGTAGGAAACCTAGCACTATTCCAGAACTTGAAATAAATAAATATTTAACCATTATATTACTATTCTGAAATGAATGTGAGGACATGTCTCTGGATAGTTGAAAAAGCTTTTTACCCAGTATTGACTCAACAGTTGGTACAGCAAATAAAATATGAGTTTGTCACGTATGTAATTGAATAATATTTCAAGCCATCAAGGATTTTTTTTCTTAGAAAATAAAAATCAAAATCAATGCTGCAGTCAAAATGTATGATTTATTAGAACCAATTTAAATACCTTAAGAGCGCATTGTGATCAACATAATAATTTAAGTGATCACAATGATTTCTTAATTTATGATAATGTGAATTATCATATACAAAGAAATCCTTGTGATCCCTTTAAATTAATGCAGATCAGAGAATAGTGTAGTTAATGAAGTGTTTGAGGAAGAGTCATTCTGCAAATGGTGCTGCCATAGCTCCTTAATCTCTGAGTTGCAAAAAGTTGCTCTTGGGTGAAACTGTTTTTTTCAGGATAGCATACTTTGTGCACATAAAATCAGGTGGGAATCTTGACATGTTTTATATTATTTTTAGTATACTAAGTTTACTAAGTATTAAATTAGTTTGAAATTTGAATTTTTACCTCATTAAACCATTAACAGTTTGGAGCTGGATAGTTTTGGGGATGTTCACTAAACCAGCTGTCATAACTAAATGTAGAGATGAGAAGGAATTAAAATTTTTTGAGGGTTTTAGTGTCTTTTAAATGAATTTTGTCACAGAACTATAGTGTATCTTACAGCAAAACAGCTTGTCTTGCCTGAGGTGGATCAAGCCCACAGAGTTAAGTAAACCATGTACCATGATTTCATTACATGTTCCTCTTTGTCCCTGAAATTCTTACCTGCAAAGGAAGGAACAGAAACTTTATTATGCAATTAAGGATTTGATGGAGTTTTTATTATGTGAGAGATCCACAAGGGGGAGACTTTATTCTAGAATAACCCTGTTGGGGACACTTCCATCTGTTGGAGACCTAGACAAGGTGGGAGTCCTTTGCTCAGTGCTAGGTTGGCTTCCTGGCTTTTTATTTTTTTA
Organism: Dasyornis broadbenti; assembly: GCA_013397935.1. Lineage (NCBI taxonomy): Eukaryota > Metazoa > Chordata > Aves > Passeriformes > Dasyornithidae > Dasyornis > Dasyornis broadbenti. Next base: position 4,649,541 of record VZRN01005936.1, on the reverse strand, counting down.
TTTTTAGGTATCATAGTTACCTACCCCTGACAAACTGTAGGTTTATTTAAATCTTTATAAAGTTGGCATCTTAAAACAAAAAAAAAGGACCATGACAGTCAGGGGATGTAACTGAATATCCACACACACAGAGCAGAGACAATTGTTTTTCCAGATTTACCCAACTTTTGAATAGTGATTGTCCTGTTCCTACTTTTGAGCTGCTGCAGTAGCATGCTTTTTCAGGCTAACATTCATTTTGATGACCCTTGTCTAAAATTTTTAGCAGTTTCTGTGCACACTATATGCTCACACAGGGCAATACAGAGCATACAGAAATGAGAGCAAATGATTGTACTTTTTTCTGTTTTCCAGGTTGCGTGGTGTCTCTGCAAAGAAACAGTAGTTCTAGCCTGGCACTGCTCCTACTTAGAATATCTTGAAATATTTTTAAATGTTTACGTATAGGTATGAGTTGCTGTGCAGTTTTTACATTTATTTTATGAAAAAGGCCATGTTCTGTAGTTGGACACATCTTTTGTAAGAATTCTGACTCCAGTGTGTGCTTGAGAGAGAAATGTTAGCTAGGATAATAAAAAAAAGTCACGTTGTAGTTAACGCTATTGCCTAATTCTGTCTAAAACAAGTGCTTGTAAAGATGAAATCTAACTAATAGGCATAGCGAGTCCACACAGAGGTCAGGATATGTTGCTTAAAAAATTGTCTCGAAAGAGGACAGGTACTATTAAATATTGAAATGTCCCTGAAAACTGGAAGGTGTTTGGTATGCATCTAATACATGGTGTCATAAATGTTCATTAATGTAACAGGATGCATAAAAACCTACCCAACCGCAAACTAGCCACGTTCTGATCATTTTCTGGTGATTTGAGAAGATAAAGGAGAGAAAATCCTTTATGTAATACTGAAAACAAGAGAGGGTTTTGGAGTTTATACCAGAAGAAGAAGATCTTCCCTCTGTAATTTGGGACATTTTGTGATATAGCTTTATTCTTTCATAGAAACTTAAGCAAAAAGATTATTTCAGAGACTGTATCACAAAATGTTGATGATTTATTTCAGCACAAACATAAATAGTAGATAGTCAGGTCAAGACAATTGATGAAGCATTGCTTTTTAATTTTCTTGCATTTTAAAAAAGTCACATTTCACAGCAATATCTGATACCACATATTGGTCATAGTGTGTTATCTTATTTTCGCAACTGACCAAGACAAAGTGTTTTTTTCCCCTTTTTTCCCCCCCTTTTTTTTTTGTTTGTAAAAGAAAAATTGCAGAAGCATGAAGATGTTAATTTTTGCACTTCTGTTTTTTGACTGATTCTGGATTATAACCTTTATCCTGATTTGCAAAAAGTGAAGAATGGGTAAATATGCTCTTTTCCATTTTATTAATATCATACACATTGTATTTTAATAAGTGGATGCTGTCTGTTTCCCTCATCTGCTTACCTGTCTTTTGTGAACATACAAAATTCTTAATTCAATCGATACACAAAATACTTCCAGGCAGGGAATTGGTGACACTTTGTCTGTTGGTGAAATTTGTTCATCTCTCATGCAAAACCCCTTAATTTTTTTTTTTCTCTTCACTTTCAGTGTTAATTTTAATGATCACATTTGTGTTTTTAGTATGTGTTGAAGTATATTATATTCGATAACCATTTAAAGTTGCTATATTGTGCACTTCTTTTTCACATGATCTTTCACTGTGGGCATTTTAGGCTATTTTCATCTTCCCGTGAAGACAAAGTGTTCTTTTGAAGGTTTTTAATCCTTAGTGGAAGCAAGTCTGAACTAAATGAGATTTTCAATGACAGGAAATGTAATTTTTGCTCACAGCTGATGGATATCTCTCAACAGAGTTCCTTAAATTCTCCCTTTCTGCTTGTCCTGGGGCATAAGTGGATATTGAGTGTCATCCTAACTACGTGATATCCTCCAAACAGTAGGCTGCAGGTAGTTTCCTTTTCTGAGTGACCTTCCTTATGAGTTTAACCTGTATTGCTCAGTAACGCTCCGTGTGCACATCCTTGATGCTGAGGTGGCATTGATAGGAAGAACTCAGTGCATTAATTGAACTTCTAATTAGGGCAATTATGATCAAATCAGCAGTCGTTTGGTGCTGATATAAGCAGATGTGACAGCACAAAAGCTACTTTGAAGGTGAGGTGAAGCATCATGGTATTTAACCTCCCTCCATTTCACCCCATCCCTAAGCAATCTCCATTAGTCATCACTCTGTGTAATAGTTAAAACCTGAAGTACCAGGTTAACTACTAAAGTTTGCTATCAGCTGGAAAAGCAAGTATTTTCAGTTCAAAAATTGCTATTAACTGTTCTCTGTTGTCATCTCGAAAATAGCCAAATGTAGTTAAGAGTCACATAGGAAGTGAGGGAACAAGTAAAAGCTGAAACTTTCTGCCTTCAGAGAAACTGTTTGCAACAGAAGTGCAAAATACAGATGGTGAAGCGGCGCTCTGAGGTGTCCCTTGATGGTCTATATGAAAGACAGAGCTGGGCTCTGAGAAACATGTATACATTGTTGTAGAGAATCCAACACATTTGAACTGAGGTTAGGCAAATCTGGTAACACTTTGTGTCTGGGCTGTATTCAGAGAGACGCAGGAAGGAAGAGAAGTGCAATGTGTTTACTACATGCAATAATGAATATTGAATCTTTACTGGAACCTTGTGAGAGAATTTCAGAATAAGATTGGGTTATTTTAAAACACAGAGAGGGAAAACTCATATATTTAATAGATTAGTAGGGTAATTTTTGTTCACTGTGACAGTGTAGCACAAAATGTTCACTGTCCAAGATAAGGGAACAGTAATGGGTTTATATGGTATACAGGCAGCATAGATCAGGTTTTCTTAATTCAGATTTGATAATATGGACTGTTGTAAGTAAAACAGAACAAGAATATATAAATGTGTGTCTTGTTGAATACAACATGTTAGGAATTCATTGCAGCTGTACAAAAATTTCCATTAGAGAATGGATGACTTAGTTAGAAATAAAGTGGAATAGGAAAATGTTTCTCAGTAAACATTCAGTATATTTGGAATATGCATTTTTGTTTAGCAAATAATATACTTTGATTTTAGTGTGTTATTAGCATCTTCAGGTATTGGCATGATGTTAATATTGCAGAAACAAAATACTCTGTAAATTTTGTAGTGTTAAAATATATCTTGCCCACAGCTATAACAAGTCATAAAAGTAGATGTAATAACACTCAGCAGAGCATCAGTCTAAGAGTTAGCTCTAAAGAAAAGAAAAATTCCACAGCGAAAATTTGTGCAAATGTACATCTGTATCGAGCTTTGTGCACAGGAAAGTTGGAAGAACTATTGTTACATTTAAGAAGTGGCTGACTGAGAAACAGGATTCTAGAGACTGCATTCATCACCAAGTGTGTGCTTCTTTACCAGTTTGCCTGCATGAGGTTAAAACCTTTCCTCCCAGTTTGAGATACCAGGCTGTGTTTTGCAGGCGGTGACATGAGTTACATCCAGGTTCATTCCCTTCTGAACTTCCTTGCCTGCATTACTCTTCTCTGTGGACAGACATTTTTGTTCCATTTCAATGAACTTCATGCTTGTGACTTCTACGAAACATAAGCATCTGAGGAAGCACACAGCTCCAGAATCATAGAATGCTGCAATGGTTTGGCTTGGAAGGGACAGGAAGGTAGCCTGTGGCTGTGGGCTGGTGAAATGATGCAGAAATTCCAAGACTGGCAGAGGCTGGGTCAGAAAGTACCTAGTGTAGTTTGAGACAGCCTTATTAGCTTGTAACCAGAATAGCCATGCTGTATATGAGCAAGGAAGTCCTGGTCTTTGGCAGATACATTTCTTCTGGAGCTGGGCTGGCTTTGCACTGTACTTTCTGTAGCATTTGGAGGTGAGAATTTCCAGATAGGTGGAAGCTACATGGAGTGCATGGGGAATACTGGTAAAGACATGCCTGCAACACATCTGGAGAATTCTCAAGTGTAGTGCAAACGACTGAATTGCACATGGTATTCCAGCTGTTCTTTAACTTTAGCCATCCAAATTATGTACACCTTGTATTTCAAGAGATTGAACCTTTGGCCACAGGAAGGACAAGTTTAGAAAACATGATTTCCAAGCCTTGTCCGTGGTCCTTATGAGAAAGCTTTTGGCCAAATGCATGGAAGCTTTCCCAGCTTTATCCTCAGCCTTTGTGCACAGCACAGAGGCTCACAGGGAGTACGTGCTGTTGTACAACCTGTGCTATCCCTTCCCTGCTCTTCCAGCTTTCAGTGTGGCATCTTTGGGTCAGTCCTTCTGACTCTTGGCCAAATTTCATCCATGGATATGAAAATAACATCGCACGTGCTCCTAAATTTGATTGCTGTCCATTTTAGTCCTAATGCTACTGTAAAAGGGTTAGTTTTACACATCTCAGCATATTGGTTGACTCTAAAATAGAAACATAAAACCTCAAAATACAGCCAGTGGTCTGAATGCAGCTGCCAAAGTGATGCAGAGTTAGCACTGCCTGTCCTTGCTCAGCTCATCTGCCTGTGCCTGGATAATTGCAGGTGAACTCCTTTCTAAAACACAAAATAAAACTCTTCATGTTTTATTTAGGTAATTTCTTTCCTAGAGCTTATATTCCATAAAATGGTCATTGTTGATGATATTATTGATGATATTTTACAAATAAAATACCTATAACAAAGTCAATGCTATTTCCATTTGTTCACCTACTAACATATTCTCTTTGTAACGCCACTCCAGATTTCTCTCTGTTTTTAATAGTGATTCATGAGCCGTACAAAGACTGAGACAGTTTGTTATAATATTGCTCACATTATCCATGAGAACTACCTCGGACATGAATGGGACTGTACATAATACCCAGCCCTTCAGTGAGGGTTTTCCCAGTGCCAGCTGACACGATGTCTAAGCATATGTCAGGATGGGATTTTGCCAGCAGACGGGAGCACACTCTGCCCTCCCTTTGAGCTGTTTGGAGAGGCACAGGCTCCGCTCTGGCAGCAGAGTCACTGCCGTTTGCCTGTTGCTAAGCCAGAACTAATAAGCTTGACTGAAAGGCAGGGTTTATTATCCTGGGCTCAGCATATGTGGTGGGGTTTAGCTTTCACATGGAGCTTGTATGAGTCCTGCAGTCGATTTGTGGGAGTGCTGGTGTGTGGTTGGCTGGATGGAGCATGGTCAGTATTTGCTTGCATCTCCCTGCAAAAAACTGCTAGTCCATATCCTAATGGCTTCCTGACCCTAATGCTCCCAGAGGAGCATTTTCAGTCCTCTGCCACACTGCCAAGAATTTTCTACCTTATATGATTGGAGAAGACAACTCACAGTACTCGTTACTTAAATTTTGGTCATTTGATTGCCACATGTTTAGTACACTTAAGAAAAAAGACTTTTTCATAATTTCTTTCTTGTACCACAGCGCAATATGATAGATGATGTTATGGATCAGGTTTTCAAAGTTTGAAATTAGATGCTAAATTAGGTTCACAGAGCATGATGTAGTCATCTGAGTCCCTACTTACAACCAAATCTGCTGTTTTCACTGGGCAGAGACTTGCTAAAGAAAAAATTTTAATTTCTTTGCCTTAGAAGATCATGTTTGAGAATGAAGCTGTGTGGTTTTTTGCTTGTAACATGGCTATTTCTATATGCACATATTATTAAGTTTGTATTGTTTGTGTTTTCATTTGTCTTTTCTGGTATTCTTACCATGTATATATTTCTTTGGAAATATTGACAACTGTGTCCTAAATTTGGTCAGTGAAGAATTTTTGCTGATAGGATATTTAGTAATATCTTCACTAACAAGGCCTTTGAGCCTTAATGTTACTCTTTCCATATGTAATTATCATATTAATGGATTTAATTTTGATTTAATTTTTATGAATAGCCCAAAGCTCTGGTTTTTAACAAGTAAAATCAAAACTAGAGCTTCATTTTTCACTTTTGCTGTATCTGCTTTATGTCTCAGTAGCAGTGCAAAGAAGCAATGAACCTAGTTACAGATATGCTGAATATTCTTTCTCGGGGGTAATGTTGGTGTGTCCCTGATGCTTTAAGGGCATAATTGAGGTACTTTGTGCAGCTGGTAGATGCAGAGGAGGGATATCAGGGCCAGGAGAGTATCTCTGGTATTAATGTGTCTGTTTTCTTCCAGCACAGTGAACCCTTTTGATGTGTAGCAGTTTATGCAATACAGAATAGCTTTCAGGGTATCTTTAATTATACCTGTAGACATTTTGGCCTGGAAAGTGAAATGAGGCTTTAGAATCACCTTTCACTCCCAGCTGTGCTGGTTTGAAACTAGCACAACTTGTTACCCACCTGTAAGTGTAGGGATCATGTTCCTGCCCTCGTGAAAGACACAGGATATGCAGAATCCTGGGCTTCAGTAGAAGATGCAGGTTTCTCTCAGTCTTTGTCAGAGCTCTCTGTGTTGTCAGAATGGAATAGCACTATATCCCATATGCAGACATACGTATAAGCTGTAATAGCATGGATCTTCAGATCAAATCGAGATTTGAGACAACTCACAGGACCTGGAGACCTGTCTTTGAGGTTTCATATTGCTAAGGAGCACAGTGAGGCAGCTGCACTAGGAGCACCTAGAAGCAGAGTGTATGCTAAAAAGAGACTGAGCCATTGGGCTTCTATCAGTGCTCTCAGACACATATAGAATAAATTGATTGATGATATGATGCATCAACTTTATTAAAACTTTCTCAGAAATGGTATTTTTTAATTATGCCACTTTCTAGGGATATTTTTCAGTGTGTTAGGAAGATGACATATCATATTTGTAGTGCATAATGTGCAAAAAATCGTTTTAACATGAAAATTAATGTCCTAACATTTGAACTTTCAGGTATGATGGTTAATTTTCACGGTCTATAGCAAATAAGAAAAGAAGATTAATTCTCTTTGGAGATGCAAGAGGTGATCTCACCCATGTCATACCAAGTCCAAGGACTAACAGTTATTTAAGTTCTCAAAACTTTTTAAAATTGAGTACATTGTTCACAGCAAGTGGATGAAAACCTTATGACTGAGATCAGGGGTAAAACCAGCTATAACAGAGCAGTCTGTAAGCCAGTTAAGCTGAAATTGAGTCCCTCATAATTGTGAATGATGAGGTTGCATCTGCTTGCCTCTTTTTTGGTTGTTTTTTTTTTTTTTTTTTTTTTTTTTGAATAGCTTTTTTGTATACCAGTCCTTGCAAAGCACTGAGATGGAAATTCACAACAGAAGTAATCTTTAAAAAATAGTTTCTCTTGGAAAACAAATAGATCTGTCAAATTAATTTTTCCTTCATATCCCATACTTGACATCAGTAAAACTACTGAAAATTACATTACACCCTGTTTATTGAAGTTGTGCTCCTATGCAATAATACACATAAGACATCTTATACTGCCTTAAGGATTAAGTTAAGCTCCTTTGTCAAGCCTGTTGGTATGGCAGGATTGTTAATCTTTAACTGTCAGAGTCTGGCTAGATCCTTCTTTAGGCTGAGGCCATGGGTAAGTGCAAAGAAATTAAAACGAATCAACTCCTAGTATTTATGCTTTCATATTTTTGCACAGAGCAATCAATAAAATGAGAAGCTGCTTTAGACATGCATATTTCTTTAAGAAGATTGTATTTTAAGCTCTTATTTAGCAGCATCATATTTGCTTTATGTTTACGATTGTGAAATATGAAGACAAAGTTGGCAGTGTTCAGAATATTAAATTCATGAAAGTAAGATATGCACAGGATGACAGCTCATTGAAAGGAGGACAGAGGATAATTTTGTGACCCTACATTTCCTAGTTAAAATTCCATAGAGTTATCTACAGTATGCCCATGTTTTATTATTACATCAGTAAATATTCTTACATTTTCCTTTCAAATTACAACATTAAGTCACAAAAGAAGAAATGTGCTATAGTTGCAGCATATTTAGACATGAAAACACTTGAAACAAAACTCTATGAAAAAGAAGATGAAGCTGGGAGGCAAAGTTAAATTCATTGTGAAATATAAAAGTTAACATTTTAGCCCCAAAGGGGTACAGAACTGGTTGTAAGGAACCACAGCATTGTCTTAGATGTATCGGAAGTTTGTGTTTCACTGTGGATGTCTGTACCATTTATTTAATGTTGTTCTTGCTAAAATTTGTGAAGAGAAATTTTTTAGTAATTACCTAATAATAGCCAATCAGTGCAATTTGTGCAAATATTCATCCAATGAAGTGATACAGGTTGTATGTTGAAGCAGGAGATAAAACATACTACAGAGAAGCTTTTGAGTGTGATAGGTGCCTAAATTATTCTCTTTTAATCAGGCTATTTTTTTTTTAAATAGAAAAGAAACCTTTAACAAATAACCATTTTCTTTTATGAACTCATTGAAATATAGTTTTAAGGGGCTGGTTGTATATTTTATGCACATATAACCTTCCCTTTTTCTGAAACAAGAGCTTCTCTTCCTCAAATTACTAAATAATAATGATTTTAACTTAGGTATCACCTTGCTTCTGAGGATCTCCAAGTGTCATAGAGGCATTAAATGGAGACTCTTGCCATAAAGTTCAGGAGTATTAATTGCTTATGACATAGGAGGATAGTGAAACAAAAAAAGTTCAAACCATAATTTTGATCTTGAGCGTCCAGAGAGGAATTTATTGTAGGACTTCGGAAAACTTTGGAGTGTTGAAAACTGAGAGGACTCAACCTTGCGCTAGGCACACAAGCAATCACTTTGAGATACCTGACTTTCATGCATGGCTTGGAAGTTACATTTCAGACCTTGTTCTATGTAGCTCTGAAGTTGTATACAGTTGATTGGGAGAGTGATGCACCTGAAATCGACTTGAAATACCTGTTCTGCTGTACGGAGCTGCCCATCAGAAAGACACTTCAGTGTGCTTTCAATTCAGCACCTTTGCTTGTACAGGGCCATGGTGGAGGATGGTTTAGCCCAGGTAGCAGATAACAAGAGAGCACCATTTGTGGTTTTGAGTTGCAGATCTTACATGGAAGTGGCATGTAGAGCATTTGAGTTCCTTCTCCGGGAGCTGTTAAAGCACACATTGTGAGTTGGAGATTACAACTCTTTGGAGCTTTCCAAAAAAATTTCTGATCTGTTTTATGGAGCTGTGTAACTCCTCCAGCTTCATCATAGGTGACAATGTTGGATGTCCTGTGAGGCTGCCAGATTTACCCGTCAGACACATAGAAAGATCAGTTCCTTAATGCAGACTTGGGTGGTGGCTGAATGAGTCTTTTGTAGACCAAACTTCAGCTTTTGGCATTCAGACTCTGTCAAAGCGTCATCAGCTATGTCTGAGACACTGAGATCTCATTCTAAATTAGTAGACACGCACATAAATTAATGCCTTGGTTTTTAGAGCATATTGAACCACATACACTTTGCAACAACGCTGGTGACTTAGGGCAGATTAACTCTTTATGCATAATAGTTGATGTGCACAGCAGGGCTGCACAGCACAGTGTTTTGGGCTCTAATAAACTGCAATGGGGCGTGCACACACAGGCACTGAACTGCATTAAATAGGCACCCTCAGGTCCTTAGGGAAATAGTCTATTCATCAAACTGGCACCAACTACTTATTTTACATTAATTTGTAATGGCTTGAAATATTTGGTGCATAGTTTATATGGTACTGTATCATGCATTTGGTCTTTATTATATGACATTTTATTTCTAAACATCATATATTTTTAATAAAATATGTGAATTTCGTTGATGGGGAGAAGAATAATGGTAACACACTTCAGACTTCTTTTTGCATATTCAAATAGTCCCATCTTATTTTAGTTTAAAGCAAAAATAAAATCCTTTCCTGGCTCCAGAAGATGACCAACAAATAGGATGATTTAAAAGATATTTGAATATAAATGTAGCCAGTAACTGACCGGTAGTTTTGGAGTATGAAGTCTATCACACAGTCCTATGAAATGAGTAGTTTGAGAAGAGCAGGAAAACATCCTGCCATATACCTGTATAGATCATCTTTAAGCACAAAGGTAGACTGCCAACTCAGTCCTTAACCTCTTCAGGAATGCTGATCCAGAGTTTCCTTGGACTCTTGAGTTGTGGCAGAATCACTTGGGTTGTGACTGTGTTTGATTTAGTGGATTAAAACAGTGGGTCTCTTTCAATTCTGTAAGAGCATCCACTGTATGCATGGTCTTTAGATAGTCCTCAGTTTTCTTTGCCTAAAATTTGCAAAATCTAAAGAACAAGTACAGAAATTATAAATACAAGAGTGCAAATACGAAAGGTTTCAATTATTTTATGTATTGCAGTAGTGAGATATGACCAACTGGGTACAGAAATACAAGATTTATGAAGTATGACCTTTGAAAAAAATTGAGGTCTTCTTTCAGACTTAGCATTATGCAGCTAAAGATTAAATGACCTCAGTTTTCTTTGCTTTCTGTGGATTAGGAATAAATATTTTTCTCTTCCCTTCCAAAGGGTAAAAATAAAGATAAGGCAGTTCTATTCTTTTCTCGAACTTTCCTAATTTAAATGAAGAGAACTGCAAGTAGTGAATCATGTTATCATGGATAATAAAACTGCAATAAAAGATGCAGTGCACCCTTTTCAGAGTGAGGGTGTACAGACCAGGCCATTCTGATTAGACACTGTGATACACATATTAATGCCACAGTGCTGTGGCTTAAGGTGGATACATGACTCACAAATGGTGAACCCTGGCAAATCATCCATCAAGTGAGGTTGAGACTCCATCAGGGAAAGCAGCCTCAAATAACTTTTCTTTTTCTTTATTACAATCCATCACTTCTTGTTGTGTATCTCCTAACACTCTTATGTTGACAGACATTCTTGTAACTTTTTTTCCCTTTGTATTTCTTGAGAGAATGAAAACATAACATTGGGGCCATTCCCACATGCTGCTTTGCAGAGCTGGCGAGAAACATACAAGGTCAGGAAATGCTATGAACGAAGTATCATTATTCAAGGACCCCAGCCTTGCTTCTACTAAAACTCTGTGGAATTCTCTGCTGGAAATCCACGGAAGTAGGATTAGTGCCCAGGTCTGCAGCCCAATCAATTGTTATTAGCAGAGGCTGCCAGTGCTGCCGGGTGCAGGCTGCAAGATGTTAAGCATCAGCTACTGATCACCTCTCCCATGCTGGCACATAGATGTTTCTGATTCTACTGTGAGCTGTTGAATTCTATAGATCAATAAAATTTGAAGACAGAAAGGGCAAGGGTCAGGCCGACTGTCAGGTTCATACAGTTTAGGAAAGAGTGTGAGGCTGCAGTCTAGGGCAGCTGAGGGAGCTCTGTTGTTTAGTCTGGGGAGGAGGAGGCCCAGAGGACAGTGTTGCTTCTGAAAGAAGGTTATAGACAGGTGAGAGTTGGTCTTTTCTTCTAGGTAATTTCTTCACTGAAAGGGTGGTCAAACATTGGAACAGGCTGCCTTGGGAAGTGGTGGGATCACCATCCCTGGAAGTGCTCAAAACACGTATGAATATGCTGCTCAGGCACATGGTTCAATGCTAAGGGTGACAGTGCTGGATTAATGGTTGGACTCTTATTGGTCTTTTCCAACCTTAATAGTTCTATGGTTCTGTAATGAGGGACACTGAGTCTTAGTCTTTTCCTTCTTGAAACTAAGACTGAGCTCACATCCCAGCAGTTCTCTGTAAGGCCTGGACTTCCTTTCATAAACCACTGACCTTTCTTATTGATTATCTTTGTGAACTGGTGCTGTCTTTCAGTTAATAGAACTTTGTAATCAGGGAGCTAAGAGGGATAAAAGAAAATGACAAATTTTGCTGCTGGTTAGATGTTAATGTGAGTCCTGAATGCCTTTCAGATATGTTATTCTAGATCTGAGGAAACAGAGAAAAACTCTTGTATGTTTTAAAAAGCCTAGGAAAACAAACAAAATAACATTTGGCTGATGAGATTGAAGGATGTGTCACATGACTTGAAACTGGAGATATGGGTACAGAAACCATTTATAAGTGCAAAACTACAGTGCTTTTGTATGCTTTTTGGGGGGAGATTTACTGTTTTAAATATAAATCCTGTTTGTAAATATTACTACATTGCAAATGACTTTGGATTTTGTCCTGTAGCTGAGATTGAAAGAGAAATTCAAACAGCAAAGTATTTTTGGAACTGAACTGTATTACTCTTGTTCCTTATTGAGAGTTAGAGTAGTTCCATGCCATCTCTAAATTTATTCTCTCCGTTTGGTAATATCATCTGCAATGGTAAGCAGAGTAATTCAATTCTGTACTGTTTCTTGCTGTCTATACTAATGGCTCAGGGAGAGGTTGGTGTGAAGCCGTTTTTGGACACATCACAATATCTACCCACTTGAACACTCCTATATAATATTTTAAAAGTATGAAATGCACTTAGTGTAAAATAGAATCAGGCTAACTAGTCCTCTTTTTGGAATCTGGATTAAAACCCTAGCCCTTCAAGTGAATCTCTTTGGTATACACCTGGTGTCTAGCCAGGGTCAACTCATCACAGATGTTTCTACCGTTGAGTTAAATAAACATTTGTCCTACAAAGTTGCATAACTAAACTGTTTAGGTCCAGCACCAGGTGAAGCATCATAACCGTTGGAAAACTATACACAGGGCATCACAACCTGTATTTTGCACGCAGTTGACATACGCTTTTTTGTGGAATGATTCAGTCCTGTTAATTTTTATTTTACCTTGTGCAGCATATTTAAGTGCAAAAGTAGCAGGCATTCTTCGGTATTTAATCCAGTGACATCTGTGAAATCACCACTTTTGAAGACATGAGCAAGGGGACACCAGGTTCAATATTCTTTCATAGATAAAGTTTATGGAAAGATTCATCAGTTGTGCCAGATTTGTCTTTCAGAATGGTCCATCTTCTTACTTGCAGTAAAAGTGAGGGTGTGGATGGGGTGGGATACAGATGGGGTTTGTAATACACCTGTAGTGAAATTGTGACATACGGTGGATTTGGTTTTAAAAAAAAGGAATGGTTTGTGCTTTGAAACCAAATGATAATATAAATAAGCTTTTAGTTACATTGTAGCTGTATTTGCCTCAAATTATTTTTGAGACACCAGTGTTAAAGTGGAACATAGTTTAACATTTGTTGTAAAGTCAGAGAAACTCACTCCTTAGTCTTCTTTTGGTAAAGGTTAAATCCTGTGTTGGAGAACAGTACTTTCAAAAATCCCAGTTGTACTTCATATATCATTTCAGTGGGATTTTTTTTTTCTTTTTCCTGTGTGTTATTTTCTCACCTCAGTGCAGTCTGTTGCTGTGCATTCAAATGAAATATACTGTTAAGATGTATAATACTTGAAAGCCTCTGCTCTAAAGTCCAGTGAGACACATTTTCTCTTTACTAGTCGATAGTGATAACGTAAGTCTCTAATCTCATTAGTTTAAAAAAACACCCCATAGCACCTGCATGCTTTGAAAAAGCAGGCAGTAGAAGAGACATGATTAAGTTTGTAAAAATTGTAAGGAAAATGTTTCTTTTGCAGTAACAATACACTTACATTAGCTCAGTATTAATGTTCTGGAAGACATGGGGAGAGTCTTTGATTCTGAAATTAATATGCTCATTTCCTGCATGAAAAAAGTTAGTAGTTACATTAGTATGTTTGTGGCAGAGCTACAAAATGGCATGTTGATATTTTTTACTATTTATAATTTGCCTTTCTGTCAGTACTCTTTTTGCGGTTCATCTTATCCCCTGAATGAGATGAGCTAGCAACTTTGGTTTTGTTTATGATTATTCTCAGGTGTGTTTTGTTATTCATGGCAATTCTTCATAGACATGTTTAGTAAGTAGCATTATTATTTTATTCAAGTCTTTAAATTTTACCAAAATTCATTTATTTGATATTTTGATATAATTGTCTATGCTTGTGTTAATACTGTTTTGTAGAAGATTAAGCATATGCCATAGAATCTAAATTCCAGTTTTTGTGAGAAAATTGCTGATGATTTCAATGTTTGATTTAGATAGAAAATTTAGTTTGATAGGGGACAGACAAGATGTAAGTGGTAAGAAAATAATTGTCAGCTGAACTCTCCATGTATTTGTCATTCACCTCAGCAATTTTCTCCTCATTTGTACGTCCATCCTAAGCTTCTGGTTGTCACAAGTCCCTTATTCTTTTGTGCTATTCTTAAATGTAAATGTCAATTTAAATTTGCGTCTCAGCCTGTTTTGTTGAAAACATGGAAAAAGGGTAAAAGGTCAATCATATGTCTCAATGCAAATTATTTTCAGTAATTGTATTTTCACTCCTCATTGATTCTAATGGGACATAATGTATGTGCACTAAAATCAATATAAAATGCACAGTACTATTTATAGCATTATGAGGTAAAAAAAGAGAAATGCCTATTAATATTCATGTGACTTGTGTATGTGTTTTATTAGCTGTGCAGTATAATTTATCAGATACGGTACACTGAATCCCATTGAAATCAGTGAGAAATAGATATGTGACTATTCACTGTGCTCAGTTATTGTAATGTTTTGGTTACTTAGTGCTGCTAAGGGTTTATTACCAATATTCGGGCCCCTTTCTCCACCTCTTGGGAGGGGGTTCTCTGAAATTCAGTGCTTTTTCAAACTATCCGCTCAAACACATCCTCCAGTAGCACATCCTTCAGTTGTGCCTTCTGAAATGCTAATGACTCGTACTTCCTTAGGGTTATCTTGGTTTTCATCCTGAATGTCAGGTAGCCTGATGTAGTGAACACAACATTAGGCATTCCAAGTATGTAGAAAGAACTTTGATCTTGTACTTGGTTAGAATTTATTACATGAAAATGTCTTGCATTAGATTCTGATGTCCTGTAGTCAGTACCAAACTCATCATTGACTTCTGTGGGGCATTTTAAGTAATAAATGCTGGAATATATTCTGTGATTCTACTGTTATTGAGGGGAAAAATTATTCTTTACTTTGGGACATACAGTCGCCTGTCTCAGGCAAGCTAGGAGATACATTCCCTTTTGCTTCACTTCCCAAGAACTTCCAGTTCTGTAGAATTGAAAGCTGTAGTCCTGCTAGCATATGGGCTGTTGAGCTGTTCTAATAGTTGTAGTTGTATCAGTATTTTTGTTTAGTAATGTATATGACAGGCATGAGATGTTGTACTGTAGACCTGCAGATTTAAAATCGAAGGATGCTAAAGGACTGAGCTGCTCCAGCTTGAGCTGTAGTAGACTGGTATCTATGGTAGAAAGCATTTATACTGCAGAGATATATGCAGAGTGATGAATTTAGAGTAATTTAGTTTGGAGAAGTCCTCTGAGGTCATCAAGTCCCACTGTTAACCCAGCACTGCCAGGTCCATATATGTGTGTGTATATTTATATATGTATATATAAATGAAATCTTGTAATAGATTATTGTACCATGCACACTGAAAACTATTTTGGTTCCTGGAAGATAAGAAAAACTGAAATATGAAGGAACTTGTGTCATGAATCTTAATGCTGTAGCAAAGGTGTTCTTGAATTAGGAACTTGACTTGTTCACACTCCTTCTACTTGCAGCTTTTCAGTGAACTGATTAAACACCTATCTCCCATCCTATACAACCATTAACATAACCTCTAGCTTTTTGAAATAATAAAAAAGTATTTTGAGTTGTGTAGCTTTCCTTCCTTTTGGAGTTTGGGTTTTTTAAATTATTGTCAAGATTTCAGTTTAAGTTCAACTGCTCTGAACACAATCCAGTATCATTCAGTCTTTTGAACGATTCTGCAGTGTTGGTCAAATGATTCCTACTGTCTTCATGAGGCTGGAACTAACACAGTTCATATTCTTTCCTCTGTAAGGTAGGTCTTTCACTTTGGGTGTAAGATAAGTCCTTTTCCATGTTCTTTTGTATTCTCTGCAGGATTTCACTGGCTTTTTGCAAGTGGGTCTGAAGAGTTGCTGTGTCTTTGTGTTAACCTAGTTCTTGGTATTTTAACTCTTCATATAGAAATGTGGTACAGGGTCTATTTTTATGTGCAGATCTGGGGAACGGGGTATAATTCAAACGCTTTTTAATCAACTAGTGCAGTTTCATTACCTCTACTAGCTCATTTACCTCTGCTGGTTTTGTGTTATAGATTGGGATTGAAATTTTCCTCCCTGTAGCAGAAGTTTGAAAGTCAGAGCAGCAGCAGCAGCCACAGCCCTCTGTGCTTTTCATCCTGCCAGGTGCTGTGCCTGCAGCTCACCCCGGAGTCATCCTGTATGGGGTTTGTGCTGTGTGGGGTTCATCCTGTGAGGTTTGTGCTGTGTGGGGTTCATCCTACATGGGGTTTGTCCTCAGTGGAATTTGTCCTGTGTGGGGTTCATGCTCCAGCCCCATCCCTCCGGCGCTTTCTCTCCCGTAAGCACCTTGGGCTGTATTATCTGGTTGATAGGTGGAGTGAGCTTTGATTACTGTCCTTTGTTAACCAGATTTTGATGTCAGGAAGACAGCTGATGAATGTTTTTTTTTTTTTTT